>PVKZ01003405.1:0-135016 GCA_004027375.1 Macroglossus sobrinus
ACAATTTCACAGATGGAAGAAACAAAAATTTTAATTTGAGTTTCCTCAGATGCTCATTTAAAACTACAGGCATTATCAGCTCATTCAAGTACCTTGAAAATAAAGTTGTCAGTAGTCCAAAAGTGATTTCGAGATTTAATTCTTCATCGTCATGGCTAAAAATGAAATGAATATAAAGATGCCCAATAGATAAACAATATTGGTGAATACTATTCTCAGGACATTACTGAAGGTTGTCAAGTGACGAAAGACTGTCCCAGGCACCCTGTTCCAGTTTCCTACAGTTAGTCATGTGCCTGGGTTTCCTAGCCAACAGAAGGCTAGGACTCAAATATTTGTAGGATATAGATGACCTCACCCCAAGTATCAAGTTAGACCTGTTGGTTTACTTAAGAGATGAGATGCCTCCTGGAGGAAAAATGAAACGTATAGCTTTGTCTTTTTTAAGTATCTGCTATTAAGCCTCAGGGACTGAGAGAAGGGGAGCAAAAGGATCCAATATTCACAGTTGCTAATATCCTATGAAAGTGTGTTTTTTGAAAGCTGAAGGAGACAGCACAGGATGCTGAATTTCATACGAGGACCCGAGCATCAGAGGAGAACCCATCCACCTCCAACGACACAGGAAGTACTGTTCAAGCTTCACGGCCCCTCAAAGTGCTAAAACGGTTTAAAGACGTGCTCGCGTGGTCATGCCTTTTGAAAATGCAGTGAAAGTGAGATAGTCTAATGCCAACAACTAAAGATCATCGAATCATTCCATCCAATCTCTGCCCTGGAGTTGAAGTGGCTGCAGGCATGTTTGGGATCCAGTAAATAGAAGCTAAGTCAGGGACAGATTTACATTGAGTTTAATAAGACATATTTCTACGGTTCTCAGCCATTTGTGTCTGTGGTACGGTTATTAGCAGCTGGGAGAGGCTTCCAGGGATGTGCTATATTGTGTAGACACACCTAGCTTCATGATTACAGACAGATCCAGACGTCGGATCATGATGCGGGTAACTTCTATAGCACCTGGAACCAGAGCACGTGGCTAGAGAAGTGAAATGTGCAATGAAGAGAGTCAGAAGCGAGACTGTGGGAAAATTTTCCAATCATTACATAAGTGAAAATCGTAAGCAGAGAATGTGATTCGCATTGGCATCTAGTCAAATCATTGACTCCTGTCAAGAATGTACTGGATAAATGAGTATGTACAATGATAAATATACTCTAGTGATTTCTTTAAATATTATGATCTTAAAAATTGATATAATGGTGTCAATAGGAAGTGGTGAAAAATAATAATAAAAACAAAGTTTAATCAACCGTTCCAGGGGAAGGACTGAATTCTCTTTCTATACTTTGTAAAAACCTTTCTTTATATAAAAAGGTGCTCAGAATATTCAGCCCAGAAGTATAGGGAAAAAAGGATTTTAGTGGTGAAGGGATGCTGTAATATCCTTGGCATTAGCCAACTTATGCTGTGGTTTTCTAATTCTACATTAATCATCTCTTTCATACCTAAACGTGTATTCACACCTTTATATTCTTTTCTTACAGAGTTTCTACATACTAGGATAAGCTTCAGGCTCCACAAAACCTATCATCTTCCCCTAAGTGGTGTATTAATCATAATTTTCCCTCATTTCTACCCGAATCAGGATGCCAAATGGGACTTTCCAATAGTTTGAGATTACTATTAACGTCCAAGGACTACTGGTGATAAATATCACACACACTCTGGAGAGTGGCAACAGACATAACCTTCTGTGTCCCCTCTGCCTTGACAGGCTCACCTACCTGTACGGGCTGCAGCAGTGGGTTCTCATATACTCTGGCTGTTCTTGGGTACCACTCTTGGGAAGAGTAAGCAGACAGATGATGGGAGAGAGAAAGGCAGTTACAGTTTTACCAAGAGCTTTACCTATTAGGTGAAGGACACAATTCCTGGTGGGTTACTCATTTTGAATGTGATATTTCTTACTGTCAAACTGATATGTCCACTGAAACCATGTGAGAGAACGTCAAGAAAACCCCTCAAAGAAATTAGGTTATCAACTGAAAGGGGAAACGAGCTTTCAAATAACTCTGGACTTCTGCTTACTTGGTGGACTTGCTGGTCTTCATTCCATGCAGTGGGGTCTGCTGCCAGATGAAGGAGCTGAGGGGACTCCGGAAATTCACACAGAAGCATCCCCGGGGTCAGGGAACAGAGCATGGGGCCACCACCTGAATCTCCTGTGAAAGAGCCCCCAGTGGCGCTCCTGTCACTCGCAGGCCAGCAAAGCAGAGCCCTGAGGCTCGAGCAAGAGGGAGTTGCTCATTATCATGTGCTCACTTACAAAAAAGACATTTTTTTCCTCCTTATTTTCCCTTTTTCCAAGCTCCAATACCCTAAAAGATCCAAAAGCTGTAAGAGTACAGTTACCAGCCAAAATATAGGATGCCCGGTGACATTTAGATATTAGATCAACAGCAACCACAACTAAAATTAGTATAAGTATGTAGTATGCAATCTTTGGAATATACTTATACTAAAAATAATTTGTTTGTCTGAAATTCAAATTTAACTAGGTATCTTGCATTCTGCTTTCTTTTATAAATCTGACAACTTAATCCAAGAGGAAAGAGATAGTGTATGAAGATGAGTCTTCTCCACCCCCACCCAGACACATAGTCTAAGGCTGATATTGGTTGTCGGGGAGAAGAGAGAGATTTAGAACAGAAATGAGATTTAATCTAAACTAGTCTATACCAGACTGGACTTTTTCTATGAAAAAGGGAGAGGAGAATTCTAGAGTCTATAATAAGTCTTTTCAAAGGGTGACAATAAGAAAAAAATTTTGTGGTTTTTGTGCCTCACCAACTTCAGGTTGGTTCAATAAGACAATGAAATGTCCAGAGCTTGAAAAAATTTCCATATTCAACCCTGGATTGTAATGAATTCTAATGTGAAGCACGTCTGTCTACATACAGACTAAGAACTCCCATTCCTAGAAATATATGCAATGCGTTTCTGGAACAATGGACATGACATCCTCTGAGTTCCCCGGATGCAAGAGTTCTGATGTGGATTCTCAGAAGTCAGTGTAGGCTAAAAAAAAATACCAGAGAGCGGAGATGGTGATGGAAATGAGGACCCTCCAGCCTCTTCCCTAAGGGCCCCGGCAGACATCAAGTGCTTGGCAGGAGGTTCAAGTGGAAGAGGAGGAATGCAGTCTTCACACAGCTTGCTAGGGATGCTGGCTCCTCTGCAGCCTCCAGAGGCTTCTTGCGAAAGAGGGATGTCACAAAAGTGACACTTAAACAACATCTCAGATACTCAATTTTTTTTTCAAAAGACTCAAACTCTTCTTAAAGAAAGAATGGCCCAAGTCTTACGTCCTTACATCCTTTCCTAAGGAGTCCGGGTATGACATCAGAGAAACAGCACGTGTAACAGAATGAACTGAGAGCATGCTGTCTGGCCTACTGGGGACACCAGGAAGGCATGAAACGCAGGGCATTCTGGGACTGTCCCGGGGAGAAACTTTGGAGCCCTTGTTAGACGAGGTTGCTGAGATTCAAGTCTACTGTCCTCCTGAAGTTAACGAAGCTACTTTGGGAGAAGGAAGAGCTGGAGGTCAAAATCACTGAAGACAGAAAAGTAGGGGGAAATTTTGAAATTGTTTATAGTTGTTAAGATCCCTTGTCAGGCTTTAAGTGGAACAGATGAGTGCTCCTTGGAACACTGTCCACTGGTGACCTCCAGGGCTTGAGACTCAGTGGATCAGAGAGGCCGACCCTGCATCCTTGAGCAGTGCTCAGGTATTAGATGGCACGCTGGTAGAGTGTCTTGTGAACTGCCAGGATTCCAACCAAAGGGGAAAAATAATATAAAACGCCTGACTTGTAGGACTAGAGATCGACTGACCTGCGTACAGCTGCCAGAGATGCCCTTTCTGAGAAAGGAACATTCACGATGAGGAGCTGGCCTCAGAAACAGCAAGGGAAGAGCAGCCAGGCTGGAGGCAGCCACACCTGGTACAGGTGGACAGGAGCCTGCGTGTTTCAGGAACTGAACAGAAGTCTGTTTAGCTAGAGCCTAATGAGAGACCGAATGGCTCACTGGAGTTAGGCAGGTAACATAAGCTGGACAAAAAATTGAATGAATGAGTGAATAAATGTGTGATTACTACGAAGGATGTCTACACTCTACTTGTCATCTGGATTTGTGAAGACAGGGTCCTCGAGGTACCAAGTAAGTGGCTGTCTTATGCAGAAAAGAAGAACATAATGAATTTCTAAAACCCAGAGAAGGTAGGAATTTGAAGTTTTGGACAAAGACGACATGAATTTGAGAAGCAAATACAGGGCTCCATGGTGAGAGAGACCCACTGCTCCTCCTGTTCCAAGAAGGCTGAGGAAGCAGAGTCTCCTCATCACCATGACACTTGGAAACAATCAGTGCAAAGAACGGCTCCCTTGTTCTCCTCCATGAAACTCAAAATGGATCTTAAGGAATAGCCTGTGTGCTGAGGATTTTTTGACCTGGCAAAGAACAGCTCCTAGATGACTGGTTATTGAGAAGATGGTGGTCGTTCCCACTTGATTAGTAAGGATGATATGGCCAATAGTGAGAAGAATTCTTTAAATAACTATGACCCGAGTAGCAATTTCCTGAGACTAAATAGAATTTAGTTTTAAAGAAGAGAGACCTTTAAATCATAAAATTTTGCAACTAGGAGATAACTTGACGTATAGATCATCAAGCTCTCTGCTTTGCAAATTAGGAAAATGAAAGAAATATAAAGTAAATGATTCGAGGACAGCTAAAATAGGTTCTGTGACTATCAGCTCAGCGTCCCTCCCCTCTTGTTCTTCCTTTTACCCCCAACTTTAGTATAAAAATTCCCAGGCATATCAATGATGTCCATTCATGAATTACATTAATAAAATTGAGGTTTTTCATCTATTTATTTCTTGCAAGAGAAAAACGGGGGGCGGAGGAGGCACTTAAGATCTCCATCTTTGAGGGCACATAGTAATTGTAGAGGTACTGACTTCTAAATCACTCTCGTGATGCTGTCCGAGGAACCATGCTACAGCCATCTCAGTGAACTTGCCGCAGAAGTAATCAGTAATCAGAGAAGATAAGACTGTGAACTCAGAGACATAGGTCTATAACAAAACTTTGCCAGCAAAATGGACTTCAGAGAAAGCGATTATTAATTTTGAATGACCTTTTTATTTTAAGGACAAACATATCCATTTTTTTAGTATAAATAATAAAATAAAAGATATTTTTATAAAAGAAATTGTTTTAAGGGAGCAATAATTCAGGAATAATTTAGTAATAATTACTAAAATGAATAGTTATAGAGTTTGGGACGACGCAAATTTTGCATATGTCAAAATTTCCAAGTGAATTTTTAAAATCTTATATCTCACAGTGTATTTAATATCTTTGTAAATAATCAGTTTTTGTGTTTCAATTTGTTTTTATTTCATGATCAGGAAAATATTTTCTCCCTTAAAGGTGAAATTTTAAAAATTAATATACAAACTGCTGATTTAGAAAGTGTGATCTTCTTTTTTAAAAATGGCTCGCTCTCTCTCTGATTCTTCCAGATCCATTTTAATCTACAGTCCCTTATGCAACAAAATGATGTGAAAGGCAGAATACCTTCTAAGAGATATGTACATGCTAATTCTTAAGACCTGCAGGTATGTTAGGTCACATGATAAAGGGGACTTCAGTATGCAGATGAAATTACGGTTGTTAATCAGCTGATTTTAGAGTTTACTCTGGGTTATCCAGAGGAGCCCAGTTAATTACAAGGGTCCTTAAGAGTGGAACAGGAGACAGTAGAGTCAGCGTCAGAAGTACACAATGTCAGGAAGACTTGAATGGCCATTGCTGGCTTTGAAGATGAGAGGAGCCAGAACCAAATCACGTGGACAATGTTTAGAAGCTGGAAAAGGCAAGAAAAAAACATTCTCTCCTAGAGCCTCCAGAAAGGAATGCAGAGCAGCCCTCACCTTGATCTTAGCCCAGCAAGATCCACGTTGGTCTTCCAACCTCTAGAAGTCCAGCAGTTGGGCTGTGAGTTGATAAATTTATATTGTTTTAAGCTACCAAGTAAGGTAATTTGTTACAGCAGGCACTGAAAACTAATATACATGATGAGGGAATAGAAAATCACCCAGGTTTGCAAACAATATTAAACAAGTTAGAGAGTCAAGGAAAATAATTGAAGTTGGAAATGAACTTCTCAATAACTTCATGCCACACTTTCCAAGAGGAAATGAACAATTTCAGCTTCTAAAAGAACATGAGAGAAGCAGTATTATATGCCAAAATATATAAAAAAATTCATACACTTGAATAGCAAAAAGAAAATAATCTGATTAAAGCATGGGCAGAGAAACTGAATAGACATCTTTCTGAAGAAGACGTACAAATGGTCGACAGGTACATAAAAAGGTACTCGACTTTACTAATCATGTAAATAAAAACCAAAACCACAATGATATATCACTGAGCACCTATTAGAATGGCTGTCTACAAACAGATAAGATAACGAGAATTGGAGAGGAGATAACGAAAAAGGAACCCTGGTGCCCTATCTGTGGGAATGTAAACTGTGCAGCCACTATAGAAAACAGTATGGACTTTCCTCAGAAAACTGAAAATAAAACTGTCATGTAATCTAACAATCCTGCTACTAAGTACACATCCAAAGAAAATGAGATCAGGATCTGAAAGAGTTATCCGCACCCCCATGTTCTTGTAGCATCTTTTACAATAGCAAAGATATGGAAATAATCTTCCTATCTATCTATGGATTAATGGATAAAAAAGATGTGGGATACACACACACACACACACAGGAATATTATTCAGCCTTAAAAAAAAAAAAGGACATTTTGTCATTTGTAACAACATGGGTGAAGCTGAAGGGCATTACACTAAGTGAAATAAGCCAGACAGAGAAAGACAAATACTGTTGGTCTCACTTAGAATGCGGAATCTAAAGAAGCTGTCCCATAGTAGCAGAATGGTGGTAGCGAGGGGGTGAGGGTTGGGGATAATGAGAAAATGTTGGTCGTAGGGCACAAACTTATAGTTTTAAGATAAGTTCTGGGGATCTGATGTACAGCATGGCAACTATAACTAGCAATACTGTATTGTGTATTTGAAAGTTTCACAGAGAGCAGATCTTAAATGTTTTCATTATGGAAAAGAAACAGTAAGTTTATGAGATGATAGATGTGTTAACTAAGGCTATGCTGGCAATCCTTTGGCAGCATATAAGTGTATCAAATCAACATGCTGTATATCTTTGACTGATATGGTGTTATATGTCAATTATATCTCAATACAGTTGAGGGAAAAAAAAAACTACGAAATAGGTAGTATTGCCATTGGAGAATTACAAGTGAGAACCAAGGCACAACGAAATGAAATAATTTGCCCCAACACTGGCTAAGTACATACCGGATCTGGGTTTTGAACCCAGTAATCTGGCTCCCATGTCTGCGCTATTCACCTCTGTGACCATTTCCAAAATATCTGGGTAATGGAAATTTAAAAACAAACAAAAAATTCTCTGAAAATTCTTAGTCATATACTTGCACATATTTTGTACTAAAACGTTATGCTTCAATTTTAATAACCTACTTTAAAAACCTACTTGAAAAAGAGAGCAATGAGAATTTTTACTGTGCTAGGGACAAAAGGAATATAAAACCAAGGTTGCTGCTTCCATAGGATTCTAGGCGATTAATACATGAAACAACTGGGGAATAAAAGATGGTGGAAGAAGAGGAAGTTAGCAGGTATGAAAGGAAATAGGCAAGAAGACAACTTAGAATAGCATTTTCTTTACCAGAGAAACTTTTTTCAAGATCAAAAGACCATATGTAGTTAAAGACAGAAAAGAAGAACTTGCATATAAAAGAAGACAGACTTAGAAGCAAGGGTCCTGATTTAGCGACAGATGAATCAAAATCACGTAATGAGGTCTGCAAACTCGGCCCCTGGGGCAAATTCACCCTATTCACTGCCTAGTTTTGTAAATATGGCTTTGGTGGAACACTGCAATGTCCATTAATGTATGTACCAAGCAGTTGGGATAGATTCTGTATGACCCACAGAGCTTAAACTATTTACTATCCGGCCCTTTACAGAAAACATGTGGCAACTCTTGACCTAGAAAAACAAGCTAAAAATTTGAATGATCCGTGTTTTCAAATAAAATTCTGTGAAATAAGATCCATGTAATTTTTTTAAAAAGTCTTCTTAAAAGCCAACGTTGCTGACTCGACTTCTCTCGTTTTCCTAGCTCTTCGTATGAAGGCACAGGTGTGCTCTTAGTGGTAAATGTACTTCAAAAGTCTAGGCCACTTACTGTAAAATTAGAAATTGGAGGTATAAATATAAAATGCTTTAAATAAAATGGAGATTAATGAGAAATTCCAGTGCATTAACATGACGTGAATGGTCAATAACTAATTATGTTGAAAAATTAATTGCCCACTTACGTACCACACCCTGCCACATAGCCTTTCTCAGCCCACACAGGTGCTCTGCATCTCCTAGATTTTGCAAATGATCTGGCACTCATATTGAATGGCCAAAATAGCCAGACACATTTTTTTAGTGTTCAATTTATCTATGCATTCTGCAAGCATATAACAAATGCCAACAGTGTGCCAGCAGCTACGTTACCATTTAAAAATAGAGTAAAGAATTTAGTTAGGACTATAGATGGCCCCTGACTTCAAAGCTTCTCTCTCTCAGCCTCTCAACCTCCATCTTTCTCATTATTTAAGTCTCGTTACAAAAGCTACCTATCCCTATGGCATTTAGTTTGAATAGACAAAGAAAGAGAACTTGATACTATTACAACTGATGCTGAAGGAAGACTGCCTGGTTGGTCAAACGTTTGCCTGGACCGCTACTTGTACTCGGGCTCTGTGGAGTAGAGTGGCTGAAATAAAAAGCGGCCAATTTATTCTGCATAACTAAATATCATCAACTTTTAATTCCACCTGGCAACTTGGAAACTTTTCTCTAACATTTGGGAAACAGAGATGAAAGGTGCATTTTGGCGGGTGTGAAGGTGAACCCGACATTATGTGGGAAGTCTGGGACCCAAAGAAATACATAACGAGTGAGTGATTTCCATACCGCAGGAAAGTCTGATCAAAGGGAGGCATTTCCGAATCACATCTGATATTCAAGTTTAGTTGGTCTCTTGTTCTGTATTATAATGAACTTCCGTTGTTTCTAGATTTTCAGTTACCCAACACAACAGCTTTATGCTTGTGATTCTTTGGGGACATGAAGCAGAGATGTCCACACTTAGGGTGATGCCCTGAGAACCAGGTAGAAAGAGGTGAGAGGTGATGAGAAGTGATTCAGAACCGAGTTGAGATGCAGGTAGCCATCCACTAGGAGGGTGTGAGGGCCAACAGGCAAGAATCTTGAAAAACACTAGAAACGACACTGAACCTGTCGCAGTGTGTGGGATGGGGTCTGGAGTTCTTTTATCTGGGAATAAAAGAGAAAGCACCTGGAAAGCCTTGGGGGCTTGTAAACTTTCGGCTTATTAAGATGAATCTGATTTTTGCCTCTCGTTATACTCATTTAAATCACATAGACCTCCCCCAATGGAATGAAAGCGCATGTCAGATTTATCTTTATGTTTCCCCGTACCAGGCTCAGTGTATCGTTGAGCAGGAGGGAGCTCGTTAAATTAAGGGGGAAATGGATTTCAGGATCAGCAAGGAGCCTGCATAGAAAAGATGATCTTTGTTTCAACGTAAAAAGCAATATAGAATTAGCCGAGGGCTAAATAAATTACTTCTGTCTAGGTGAGCTTCGCAGAACAAAAACAGTTTCTCTAAAGTTAAGATTAGGGAAGGGTGGAAAGTGTGTCACCAGTAGATGTTCAGAATAATTGTGAATGGAATTAAAAATGGCAAGGACTGTTTCTGTAGCAAGACTTTAAGCTGGGAGAAAAAAAAATTTTTAAAGAGGGAATAAATTTGCTTTTTAAATAAATAGAAAATAGATATCCCTAACATTAATTTGACTTATTTGATGAATTATATATGATATGGATGAGAGATTCCTAAACTTGTCTGTATAATAAAATCACTAAAAACAGATTTGTAAGTTTATAGAAAATATACGCTCAGGTTCAACCCCTGGAGATATTGGTATTCTTGGTCTGAGCAGAATTTTGAGCTCTCTGTTTTTATTACATTGCCCATAACACATGAACGTCCTAGAAGAAAGTTTCTGCTCCTATTGGTCTTTTTAACCCCAGGGCTGGTGTGTTTACTGAAGTAACGAATAATATGTTCACCATGTAATACCTGTCCCTTGCCTTCATAAACTCAAAATTTATCAGTAAAAATAGTTTAATCTGATATAACTTTTACCTTGTTTTCCTTTAAATGAACACCCACGATGCCAGTATTATATATCCTTCATACACTCCTCATCCCATCCAATAAGCAGAAAACTTAGAGAATTGCTCAAATAAGGCTCTCAGCTAAGAAAAAAAATCAGTAGCATTAAAAGGGGAAAAAAGAGTACAGAATAAGTAACTTTTTATTATGTCATTAATGGACAAGATATTAGTAACAGCAACACAAACGACAGAAAAAAATACAATTTTTATGCTTCATATTTTCAACTTGTAATTGTGTTCTTACATTCACCTTAAAGGCTATAATAGATAGATCCATCAGTTGCTGAATTGATAGACAGCTATAAAAAATCGAGATAAAGATAGTAAGGAATCTTGGAATTTAAAACATGTCATACACACACACAAAAATTCAATTACAATAAAGGAAGAGGAATACAAATTTTCCACCATAAATTCTTAATTTGTTGTTTCACCTTATAGGTAATAACATCAATTTCAGGCATAGAATTATGGGGTTCTGGTTCAGATGATGATATAATGAAGGTTGCTTTAGCACTTTCATTCATCATCTCTATGAGATTCTATGTGGGGCATCAGCTGTTTAGCAATTTAAACTGAGGACACAAAACATTTTTAAAGCTAAGGATAGAAAAACTATTGCAAAGCTCCTTGTCTGATAGGAGACAGCGGGAAAGCTTGGAGTCCACAGTACCCATAAATGACGTGATGTAAGAATTCCAATGATCTGAAACTACTGAAGGAGAAAAATGTCTATTTCTCCCAAATGAAAAAAAGCACAGTACTTAGATGGGTCGATTCACACTACACCAAAGTTTTCAAAATTATCCATGTAACATTACCTGTCTTATTTCCTTAATTCCAAGATGTATACTCTTAATTTTCACATACACACACACACACACACACACACACACACACACACACACACACACACACCTTTTTGGAAGAGGATGCATTTTAGTAGTCTATTTTTTATGAGAACTATTAAGTCAGAGGTATATTTGACAACTGATGGCACGTTAGCATTGAGAAACTACTGCACTTGAGTCCCAAATTTAGTTTTTTGGTTTTTCTACTTAATTGAGACCGTGCCACAATGATGCAATGAGCCTAGTATTAGAAAGAGGAAATCCCTGGAAATTCAAGAGAAGTAATGGGCGAGGGGGAAGTCGGGACCATTATTGACTGTGTATTTAGACCAGGCGCAATTAATCCCTGAAAAAGCCAAAGGTCACAGCTGTTCCATCATTTCTCTCAGTTCCTACACAGTCCAAAGGGTTCTGCCCTGTCCTTGCTAAATTAACAGAAACTGAGCAAGACCAGAAAAGTAATAAAAGTAAGCAGAAATAAAACCCAAACAGTTCTTAAATAAACCAAAATGGGTCCCCTAAGTATTTCCTAGGTGTGCCAGAACATACTACTCTTATGAACCCCCTAAAGCTTACTGCTAAATACTCAGGAATTTTATAAGCCAGCTGTTAAACTGTTGATAGAGCAAAATTGGCTATAGTGGGAGTATCTACAACACACAAAGCAGCAAAGGCTACAAATCAGGGACTTCTGTTCCCCGCAGAGAGCTAATTTACCTGCACAGCACATGTAAAAACATGTAATAGAATATTCACATTTTTGAAAAATGTGAAAAAAATATCTTTTATTGAGAAACTTTTGCTTTTAAGACAACTGTTTCTACCACAAAGCTACAATGATTAAAACAGCATGGTACTGGCAGAAAAAGACACACGAACCAGTGGAACAGAATTGAGAGTCCAGAAGTAAACTCTGCATATATGGGCAAATAATTTTTGGCCAAGGAGCCAAAACCATACAATGGAGAAAGGAAAGCCTCTTTAATAAATGATGCTGGGAAAACTGGAAAGCCACCTGCAAAAGAATGAAACTAAACTGTCATCTATCACCACATATTAAAATTAACTCAAAATGGATTAAGGGCCTGAATATAAGACCTGAAACAATAAACTGCAGAGAAGAAAACGCAGGCACTAAACTCATGGCAGATGGATTTAGAGAGGATTTTATGAATTAGACCTCAAAGGCAAGAGAAGTAAAAGCAAAAATAAATGAATGAGACTGTATCAAACTTAAGAGCTCCTATGCTGCAAAAGAAAACATCAACAAGGCAAAGAGAAAGAGGGAACCACGTGAATGAGAGAATATTTATGCAAATAGTGTCTCTGATAAGGGACTAATATCCAAAATATATAAAGAATTCATACACATCAACAATAAAAAAATACCCAATTAAAAAATGGGCAGAAGACTTGAACAGACACTTCTCTTAAGAACACATACATACAAATGGCCAACAGACATATGAAAATATGCTTATCTTCACTAGCTATTAGCAAAATGCAAATCAAAACTACAATGAGGTACCATCTAACACCTGTTAGAAGAGCTATATCAACAGGACAAGTAATAACAAGTGTTGGAGAAATAGACAAAAATGTATGACCCTCATACATTGCTGGTAGGAATGCAAATTGGTACAGCTGCTATGGAAAACAGTATGGAGGATCCTCTAAAAACTAAGAATAGAATTACCACATGACCTAGCAATCCCTCTTCTGGGTATTTACCCAAAAAACCTGAAAACATTTATCCACAAAAATATATGCAGCTTTGTTTCACAGTGGCCAAGACATGGAAGCAACAGAAGTGTCCTACAATAGACAGCTGGATAAAGAAGCTGTGGTACATATATACAATGGAGTATTACTCAGCCATAGGAAGAAATGAAATACTGACATTTGTGACAACACAGATCTTGAGATAATCATGCCAAGCAAAATAAGCCAGATGGAAAAAGTTGAAAATCATGTGATTGCACTCATATGTGGGATATAAAACTAAAAGCAACAAACATGACAAATAAACAGAGACTCATGGACACAAACAGTGGATTAGTGGTTACCAAAGGGAAGGGGGATGGGGGAGGGGGGAGTAGATAGGGGAAAAAGGGGTCAAGTATTTGGAGACAGAATGAAATCTAACTCTGGGAGGTGAACACACAGTGCAATATATACACGACATACTGATGAATTGTACACTTGAAACTTATTTGATTTTTATTAATCAGTGTCATCCCAATAATTTTAATTTAAAAAAAATTTTAAAAAGACTAACTCTTTTTCAAAATTTGTTAACTTTTTATGTGTCCAATTTAAAAATTATCTATAAAACACAAGAAACTCTATTGATGGAATCGAATTATCTTTAAAAGCAATATGTCAGACCAAAAAACAAGTTTGACCTAGTTCCTATCAAGCCTCATCAACCCAATGTTATTTAAAAATATTTACTTATCACTATTTCCAAAGACACATGAAGTTTTCTTACCTAAACCAAAGGAAAAATATTGACTTTAATTGAAATATCGCTCGCTCGCTCGCTCGCTCACACACACACACAGACATGGGCCACACTGTTCCAACCCAAACACCAAACACTGGGATTATCATCCACAAAGAAGACTCCCCACTGGGTGTTTGAAATCTGCAGGGAAGACAACAGAGCTCCCAGCAGGCAAAACCCACCTGAATATGTCTCCCTGTAGATACCACAAGGTACAAAATAATATTCCCTCACTGCTAAAATCTGACTGCCTGCTCCAATAAAAACACAGGCCTCCAGAAACCCTCAATTGGGAATCAAAAAGAAACTGACTTATCTTTATTCCTATACTTTTTGTATGTGAATGCTTTTAGAAAAAAAATGTTAAAGATTTTTTTAAACAAAAAAGCTTTAAAACACTGAATTTAGTTCATGTATGGAACTAAATAGGTCATGAATATCACAGTCTATTTTTATAATTTTCACATATATTGGAGAACATATTTCTTGGTAGCAAAATCGCATTTATATAATTGTTTCTCATGTTAAAAATAGACCTGGAGAAGTGTTAAGAATAATTTATGTAGAAATTTCCCTCCCAAGGGTTGGAGTTCAAGTCCCTATTCTTCGGTGTGGGCTATAGTTATTGACTTTTTTTTCCCCAAAGAATAGAGTGTAGAAGAGGGAAAGAGGAAGAAGAGGACCTTTATAATGAAGAAACCTAGCAATACTTCCTGAGCCAAGCGATCAAGGTTAACGTCACCAGTGGTAAGTCACGCTGACAGCAAGTATACTTGATGTGATGAGAACGGCACTTCACCTCTGTGGCCTTCCTCCAAATACAACCTTAGTCTTGTTGTGGGAAAAACCCCAGACAAACACAAATTGAGGGATATTATACAAAATATCTGTCGAGTACTCTTCGGAACTGTCAAGGTCCTCAAAAACAAGGAAATTTAGAGAAACTGTCACACAGAAAGTTAAGGAGGCATGCCAACTAAATGTAATGTGCATCCTCAAACAGAAACAGGACAGTAGGGAAAATTAGAGAAATAAAGTGTAGAGTTCAGTTAATATACTAATGGGGAAGGGAGTCAATTGTATGGTGATGGATAGTAAATACATTTGGAGGAGTAATCACTAATGTACACAGATATCAACTTACAACACTTACAACTTATATAATCTTAAAAAAGCAATGGGGGAAAAACAACAATAAAACAAACAAAAACAATAAAATCTAAAACCATTCTAAAATTAAACGTTTTAAAATACATTCAACCTCTTAGACAAATATGCATTCTTCCATTCCTGACCAAACACACCTACAAGCCCTCGACAACAACAAAAGTGATGTAAAACGCAGCCCACGATATTCAAACCCAACCGCGGTGGACCGGTGTTCACCCTGGACGCGTGGGGATCACTACTGATGGAGCACAAGAGAGAGGCTGCAAAGAATAATTCCCTTGATGAAAGATCCTGGCTTTCCTAATTTCAGGGACCGATAGGTGCTTCAAGATCTCAGCCAGAGCTCTGGAGCCACAGGGAAGCTTTCTTTCTCATGCATGAGAAAAAGGCTCATTAGGAATTTTAGTCACTTGAGGTGAAATCAAGAAGGGTTTGCTTTGGGGACGTTGGGAGGAGAATCCAACAGAAGGAAGCTCTGGGGTACGCACAGGAAAACAACTATTAGAGAGCCCTCGGGAGGGAGAAGGGCAGGAAAGCTTGTCTGCCCAATGGAATGTGACTCTTAGTGCTCTGAGGGGGAGATTCCCAACTGAGGAAGACCCAGGCCCACGGGAAGGTAGCCCCACAGGTGCCCTGTGAGCCCTGTAGACCTGGGATTTACAGCAGTTTATTTAAATCTGTCTCTAAAACCCACATTTTAAATGTTAGCAAATTAAGAGATATTTTATTCCCACATGGGACAAGCCAGTGAGCTCTTATCCTCTCATAATGCAAATCTGAGATCCGTGCCACCGAAATCTTGAATGTAGGGGATCAGGTATAATTCTCCACTTGAGAGAAGCCGGAACAAGGAAATGGAGCAGCATCATGAGGAGTACATTCCATTTTTTGCCTTGATTATTTTGTTTCTCTTGCCATATCTACACTGATGGCACGAAGAAATAAAAAAATAAATTGTGGGTTGAATCTGAGATCTGTCCTTCTGAAAAAGAGCCAAAAGGAGAAACACTTCTGGAAAATAAAAACTCTACTGAGTTCCGGTCTCTTACTGCTCGTACGTTTGATTGCCTTCCCTGGTCTAATAATTTATTGCCTATTAGTTCACTATTTCGCAGGCCCACTTTTCTCTCTTCGGCTGCATGGGTGACTCCATCAGCGGTAATGAACTATGTCATGGGTAATCACACCATCAAGACCCATCTACCTAAAGCCCCAGAGCTTAAAACCTTCCCGGCACTCGGTCCTGCAAAACGAAAAAGGGCTATGAACTGCAAAAAGAGAGAGAGAGAGACCTGAGAACCTCAGGAGATATTAGGTTCAAGCTTAATAGTGAGTCATTAATAAATAAGATGCAGTATAATTATCAATATGAGCCACCTTTAATAATTCATACCTTGCAAACAATAGAGAAATGAAACACCGAATGGAATGAGACAGAGGTCATACTCAGTTCCCCTTGAAGATCCGGCTTTGAAGGGGAAATCACAAACTGTTTAAAATTACGAAGGAGGCTTTTTCCCCAAAGCTCGCAGAGTGAGCCGCTTAGCAAGTAGGATTCTTAACACTCATCCATCTGTGCTCTTACAAGCTTCGCCCGTGCTTGGTTCTAAAAGCACAACTCCTCCCATTTAATTACAACTTTTCACCTTTCATGGAAGTATCAAAAGGTTTGCGTGGAAGTATGTGATTTATAAAAATGAGTGGCAGAAGTAGTTAAAAATAGCCTCTTTCATATGTCATTCTTATCATTTAGGATGCTTAGGCTAAAATTTGTTGGCAGTAACCTCCAGCTTCTGCTGACAGTCCCAATTTTTGATGACCTATACTTTATTGAGTAGGGGAAGGGAACTAATAATTACTGAGCATTCACCGAGGTAGATAGATGGATTGTCACACTGTTAGCTCATGTAATTTTCGAAACAAGCCTAAGAGTTCAGGCTTATTAATGTCAATTAATAGTCCAGAAGTTTCAGCCTAACAGAGGTCAACCACTCATCCAAGAGCAAAAGCAGTGGGTTGGGAATTTGGTTTCTGGTTCTTCCAATCTGGAAAGCCTAAAATTTTTCAATTCTGGGTCCTAAATATATCGGTAAGTAGACTACAAAGGTCTCCTTGATGCTTTGTCAATGATCGAATCTAAAGTCATGTTACGGTGATTTACCTAACATTTTATCAGTGCTTCATAATATTCAGTAATTTGTCAAAAGTTGGGAGAACAAAGAATAATAGTCACTGGTCCAGAGAAAGCCCAGTCATTGCCCAGCACTATGGCCAGTCAAGTCTGTGCTGAAGGGGGAGAAACAGGTTTTCACTATCATGCAACCATCAGGCACTTCACTAGCTTGTCCGGCTGCCCCAGCCACTCAGTTCTAGCTGGATGTCGAAGGGAAGAGTTGCAATTACTTTACATAATTTAAAACCTAGCACAAACAATTCTGAGCATCATGAAATATGTTCACTTGGAGCTAGAATAAAATTAGAGGTTCCTCCAAATATGCTGTAGGGTATCCAATCATTACATGTCTCTTTTTTTCACTCACTGTCTTGTGCTTGAAGACCAAACACTAAACAGGATCTGAGATTGTCTTAGGAATGCAATGTTAGTTTAGTCCTGAACCTAACACCTTTGTCAAGCATGGTTTCAGTGACCCCAATCTCACTTTCTCCCACAGAGCATCTCCCGGGGTGCTGTGAGCACAGCAGGTATTTTGTGCTTTTTCAATAGAATACGTGTGTGTTTGTATTTCAGATTCAGTTGAAAATTCTCATCCTATTTCATTCACATTGCATAAATCTTACTGTCAAACTTTACTAAAAACATATGTTTAAGGTAATAATGATAATAAAAAATAGTAAAACAAATACTCCATCTTAAATGAGTTTTATTACTTGTTTCAATATGTAAACAAATATTAGAAAAATAACCTAATACTTATTAGGGGCTGAATTGAACAGCACACATAAGGCATAAACTTGTCCAGGAAAAGTCATCTATTTAAACAAAGTTAAATTCAGATCCTTTATCTATGCAATCTCCCATAAGAATATTTGCAAAATAATGAATTTACTTAATTTCAAGAAATGTCCTCCCTGCTCTGTGACCTACTAAATCTCTAGCCATCTTTCAAAGCACAGGTCACCACGTTTCGGTCCTGAAACCGTTGTCTCTCACTCTGGTCCTGTCTCCATTTCCCCAAAATCTATCAAATGTGGCGTCATGCCATACAAATTAACATCTGGCACCTGTTTAGATGACATTGTAAGGCGATACAAATATCTTCAAATATTCTCATCTCATACACAAGAAACTGATCCTCTGGAAGGCAGAAATCGTTCCCATAATTCTCCACTGTAACTACTAGCAATGCTCTGGGCACACATTACATGCAATAAAAGCTCATGAACTGACTCTAATTCCTCTGGTTTTCCACATAATGTTCTGCTTTTGGCATGTTGTCCTCTCATTATTTTGTTGGAAGTTCTTTATTTTGATTTATCCTCTGACCCTGGCACACAAATGTTATTTCCCGCCCCTTTGATCAATCTAAATGCTTCATCTCATTAAAATCTATCCTTAAATCCCACCTCTTGCAGGAAGTCACTCTGATGCCCTTTGTATAGTGGTCTACCTTTGGCAGCTGCAGCTTAAATGATGCTATCACACTCATGCTCTTCAGTGTTTTCCATTGCACATCTAATTTCCCCAAGCAGATAATGCCCCTTAGCTCAAAGAACGTACCTTTACATTCTTTGCATCCTCCGCAAAGAAATGAGCACATAAAATCTAAAGAAATATAGATCGATCTGGTTTCTAATTTATATGCTGTCGCATTTTGTAGCCTCCTCTGTCCTCAATTAGCTGATCTATCATACACTTCTTCCCCCAAAAGAGTGATTGTTTTCCTCTTTATAACCCAGCCACACAGGAATTATATTAGTAGCTCAAATGGCTTACTATAAACCAGCCATTTCATTTGGATTTCCAATCAGGTATTTTTAAGAAGTTCCCAATTCTAGAAGATTGTACAACTTCTTTTAAACTTCTCATTTTAATTTTTCTTAATATTTGACCAAAGTTCCCTTTTCTAAAATGAAGTAACCAAATAATGGACTTCCCCCCACACACACCATGACAGGCCAAATATTTAGATAAATTTAATTATGTTGTGATAATTACAATAAAAGTATTTAACACAAATTACTGTATCATTTCCTTTCTGCTCTTTGCGTTCACACACTATACTGTCCTCATGGAGTCTGAAAGTCCTGTCAAAGGAAGTAGCCCTCACCAAACCATGGAATCACAGAGAGACCCTTACTTAAAATAAGGTCACATTTTCTCCCATTTTAGAAATCTGTAGATACATTATTCCAGCAAATACATTTTTGTTGTTGTATTAACAGTGTGCTTATGTAGACAAGCATAAGCTATTTTGAATTTGCTAAAAATTATTAAAATTGAGGTGCTAACTGAAAGTTTTGTGTGTTTTGTCTTACCGACATCTCTAAAAGCAGCACATTAGTCAAAAATATTTAATATGCATGTATAAAGCAAAGGAAGAAAAAATCGTGTATAAATGTTAGTGGATATGAATTTGATAGGCATAGATTTATACTTTTACTATCATCTGCCATAGAAATATCAGTATTTACTATTTTAAAATTTTCAATAAGCAATTTGGTTGAGAAACACATATGTAATTTTTAGTTACTTATTCTGGACAATTGAACTTTTATTTGTTAAATGAAGTCCTGATGATTAAAAAAAACTCTTCCAATTGTTTTATTGGTTAAAATAATGCATTTGTTTACTATCAATATCAATGATTTACAGATTTATAAGCTTCTCTTCATAGTAAGGGTACATGCTTTGTAAATCATATATGCTTACCTCAAAGTAACTATTACTCTAAAAAAGTGTGAAGTTATTTTTTAAAATAGAGAGGAAATAGAATTTTGAAGAATATTGAGAAGCATAATTATTGAAAATAAAATGTTTCATAATTATATGAAATATGACTCAAAGGCTCGAGTGCCTACATTTATTATTGGAATCACATATATGCAGACTGTGAGTTGTAACAGGTAAACATATATCTATGTACCTTTCAGGTATCAGCCCAATCCCCTTCTCAAGTCTGTCTGTGCCTTCAGTATCAGCTCTCTGAAGCCCCTTCCTCAACTTATCTCTTAGTTTCTCAATCTGCAACTAACTGGATGAGAATAAATTATGTCCTGACCAGGAAAGCAACTGAAAGAGGTAAACACATCATTAGAACTTAACGTTCAACTGTCCTGACGCTAAGCACTGAACAATCCTGAGCGTTCTGTCTGAATCCTGCCGCTGTCTGTCTGTAACGCACAGGAAGTCTGGCTGCTTATGACCCTAAATCTCTCCTTTACTGGCATCTGTCACCATGCAGCACAAGCCTGTGTGACCTTACATTTTCTATAATGCGGAGCTGAGATAACTAACATTTCCACAAAGCTTTATGAGTAAGCTAAAGACGAACTATAATGTCTGTGTCCCTTGACACGATACATGCTGTTTTTATGTCCAAATTCATTTCTTTTTTTTGTTTTCTTTCTCTTCCTTATTCTTTCCCTTCCTCCTGCATCTCCACCGGGTCTGATGTGAGGCACGCCCTTTTCCAGAAAGTCTTTGCCAACCCTCCCGGACACGTTAAATGCTCTCTCTGCCTCCACGTTCCTGTGCATTGATTTTTCGTGGCACTCACTGTGTGTCTATCTTTCAAACCATTCTGCCACCCACACTGAGCACTCCCTCTAAAAAGGCACAGTGTCTTTAACTTCTGTACCTCTGCTAGATGTCCATCATGGTGCCCAGATCATAAATGTATGTGAATGAATGAACGACTCTATTTATGAACAGCTCTGTTCTTCTTACGGGATAGTCTAGACTGGTTCGCCTGGTCCCCAATGTCTCCTTCTTCCTTTTCTTCATCATCTCCCATAACTTCCCTCAAGTTGTCTGGTCACTTGAACAGTCCAGCCATCCAGGACTCATCGTGTCATAACCGGCTGTGCAGTTTTACACCACTGGCCTGTGACGGTCTTTCTAATGAAAATACTTTCTCTGTAAGCAGTGAAAATCAAGATGGAGCCTCAGCGCTCCTACCTGATGCTCCTTGAGTGCTCTGCTTATAATACCAGTAAAGTACGAATTACTGAATCAGAGCCAGTAATATGCCTGTCCACCTTCCCCACCACCCGGAACGACTGAATGAGAAAACGCTGATGGACTATCTTTGCCCCTTCAGAGAGTCTAAGTGATTGCCCAAGGTCACAAAGCTGGCAAGAAAAAGCAGAGGCAAACCCAGGGATCCCTGGAAGTCCAGAACCTCCCATCCTCTCATGTGCCTGCTCACTGCTCAGGGACGTTTTTACTTTTAATAATATTAACAAGAATACGACACACACACACACACACACACACACACACACACACACACACACACTTTTCTTTGGTTTGTTGGTTTTTTTTTGTATTTGTCCCAACACTAGAAACCAAAATGAAAGAAGGTAGTGAATGTAGAGATCCTTTTGGGGAGAATTCTGAATGGGAAACCAGACACCGACATAGACCCCTAAAGCCATGCTCAAATCCGCTGATATTATCTGTCATTATTAAGCAGCTTCCTTTGCTAAAGTTTTCTGCTCCTAATGAAATATGACAACCAGTGAAGGTGGACTTAATTGATTTTAATATCTCTACAAGGAGAAAAAAAAACACACCTTTTCATGTCCTCTGTATAAAAACCAGTTTGGGAGAAGAAACTGCCAGTTAAGCTGTAATGAAGCCCAACTACAACCGGCCAACGTCTGGTGTATTTTTCAGACTGTCTCGCGCCCCTTTCACATTTGCTGGCAGAGTTCAGACTCTGTGGGGCTCTGGGGGGAGGAGAGATGGAGGGAGGGCTTTCTTAAGTAGGCCAAGTTCAAAATAAGTGCAGACTGAGCACGGGTCTCAAATCTGAGGCTTTCTGAACTGTAATCCTAGCTCAGACACTGATCCCTCCTGCAACCTGGGCTAAATTACTCAACCTTCTCCCCTTGGTTTCCAGATCCTCTAAATAGGGATAATAATCCTGACCTCAGAAGGCGAGCGTATGAATTAAACATCTGAGAGGCCTGATCTCACAGACAGGCCGAAGGAAGCAGCAACTTCATGACAGATAAAGTAAGTCTTTCAACTCAAGTTACTGAGAACCGTTTCTGCTCAAGGGGCACACAGTGGCTGATTCCTGGATCTGGGTTCCCTAGGAGTACCGACGCAGCCTCAAAAGAAGGTCACCCTCAGAAATGAAAGGACTATGAGGCTGAAACAGAAAATGAAAATTAAAAAAAAAAAAAATACATTGACTTAACCCCAAACCATCGCCCTTTTTCTGTGGCAAGTGTTATGCTATCTCTGTGCTGGTGAAGCAATAGATGGATATAAAAATTGTGTAACAGATATTTGTGGTTATGTAAACAATGTAGGCAGATTAAAGAAAAAAAATGTATTACTGCCCTTATGAAAACAATTCTAGGTACATTACCGACAAAGAAAAGGTCAATATCATGATTTATACATTCTTTCTCAACAGTAATCATTTGCTTGGAAAGATAATACTTCCTTAAGAACACACGCTCAACTTTCAATCTAATATGACTGAACACCTATTAAATTAGAAACGCTACTGTTAATATGTTTCCTGAGAGAGCCCTGGTGTCATTGTGACAGATCATTTTGCTCACCAGCCACTCCTTTCACAAACATGTCTTCCTTTATTCTGAAATGTTTTATTGTTATTTACGGACACGTCGTTATTGAGATCAGCCTCAGCTTAGTGGTCTGGGATAAAACAGATTGCAAAAGATATATGTCCATTTCCGCAGCGTCGAAAAGATGGAGAAGAGTTGGAATTCTCTTCTCAAGCGCTGTGTCTATGATGAATTAGCCGCTAACTTTGTGAAGACACATTCCCTTCCTCAAAGGTTTCAAAGCACCATTTGTGAGTCTGAAAATCAACGCTCACTGTAAGTCAATAGTTTTAGCAGTTAAAATTCAATGCAGCTGAGATCGTGTTAATTGAAGAATGGTAACTAGAAGAAAAGAAAAAATTCAACTAACCATTCCTCTCTCCTGTTCATTTGTCCGATCACATCAGAAATAAACGGTTTACTTTTGGCATCGAATTTCAAGTGGGATGTGGCTACACTGACTGCTTCCCGGGCACAGGATAACAGTGGCATGGCTGCAGGGTATATGGAGGCTGTGCTCCCCAGCTGGTGGGTCACAACGAGGTGCCTCCACAACCTGGGTGGAAACAACCGAAACGTCTTATCTCACAGTTCCGGAAGCTAGATATCGGAAATCAGGGTGCTGTCAGAGTTGGTTCCTTCGAAAGGCTGTGAAGAAAAGATCTGCCCCTCTCCCCTTGGCTTACAGGTGGCGAATCCCTTATCTTCACATCACCTTCCCTCTGTATACGCTTGTGTCCAAATTCTCCTTTATATAAGGACATCAATTATATCGGATTAATGTCCACTTTACCTTGATTACTTCTATAAACACTTGTCACCAGTTAAGATCACATTCTGAGGTACTGAGGGTTAGGGCTACGATATATAAATTTTGGAGGAAAAAGTTCAATCCATAACAGATGTCTCAGCTTAGTAGGAAAAGTGTTAAGTGGTATATAAATATCTATTTTCAAATTTCTGAAGGACAGGACTGAAAAAGAGGGATATAAGATTTTTCTGGATTGCTCTAAAAAAAAATTATGTGAAAGGAAATAAAATTTTAAATTAAATAGAATGAAAGGTATTCTTTGAGAGGCTGTACACTGTCCTTGAAGAAAGGCTTTGGATCCTACAGTTACTGAGGCAAGAATGCTAAATGTCATCACTAGTAACTTGTGGACCTTGGAAATGTTTGTCAATTTCTCTCTGTGTTGGTTATTACCCTGTAGTAAAACAGAAGTAGTAACACCTACTTCCTGTGGTTGCTGTGAAAACTAAATGAGATGATGTGTATTCAACATCCAGCACAGATTAGAACCTCAGGTAAGGTAGGTGTTAATATCATATTTATTTCTATTTGGAGTTTCAGAATGATCGTATAGTGATGAGATAGTTCTAAAGAATTAAAACTGTGGCTAGAGGGCCACTTTCCACAGATATTATTATAGGAATTCTGACACTGTTTAGAAGTTAGATAAGGGATTTTTAAGGTCCCTTGTAAATTATTATTTTGTAGTAGAAGGTAGATGAGTTGAAGTAGATGAGTGAGCCCTGGTTTTACATCTTTACTCCTGAACAAAAACTAGAGTTGTTATAGCTTACTGTGGTCAACTACTTCATTTCATAACTTGTAGCAATATTTTTCTGTATTATGTGCTTAATGTTTAAAAACATCTATACAAACACCAACATCAATTTTAAAGTAATTTTTGATATTGAATATTATCATAAAAAAGCAGCATTGAATATTTTACTAAGGTAGCTCCTTGAAAATCAATGTGTGCCTCTAACTGTAAGTCCACTGTGGGTTATTAAAATAAGGACAAATTAACCTCACCATCACCTGCTTATGGACTAATTCCTAAGTCACCTAAATACACTTTGGTAGATTGTTATGTGCCCAGAGTCTGTCGTAGACACTGGAAATACAAAAGTAACAAAATATGGTAGGTATTCCTACCATCTTCAGAGAATTTTCAGTTAGTGGTAAAAACGTCTAAGTAAACAGTCGATGGCTAAAGTATTGGTGTTTTGATAGGTGAAATATAGATTACCGAGGGGGTTGATCAGATGGGCACCTGACCACAAGTTTGATGGTCAGGAAGGACCTGGAAATGGAAATGGCTCTGGGTTTAGCCCTAAGGATCAGTAGGAGTTTGCAAGTGAAAAAAAAAGGGAAAACAGGAATCTATATGTTTCATGGTGTGGGTGAATCAGACTCAGAAAAGATCATGCGTTGGAGGAGGAATTCCAAAATCTACCCAGGTGAGAGGGAATGTGGGTGACGGGAAATCGCACAGAGCCAAGAGTCAGAAGGCCTTAGCTGGCCTCTTGGCAGCACTGCCCCTCCCCACTTCCACCCATGAACACCGACGCACTCTGTAACGAAACGCCAACCAGCTTTAAAGTCCAGGCATTATTCCAGATGTTTTATGCAAGCAACTCAATTTTAAAAGATCATGGTATGCCCTTACAATGAGATATGGAAAGAACTGTGGGTTACTAAATATTGATCTTCTAAAAGCCAAACCTCTTTTCCTCATCTTTATAATAACTCATGGTTCCTGCTGGCACTGTGAAATTGTATAGAATTGACCCAAGAGCTACCTTTCTCTCCTGATCCTAAGAAGGAAGATCCACAACCTCAAAAGTGTCACATATTACTTCCACGAGCTTTCAAAAACAGACCAGGAGCGATGGACATGGCATTGTTCAACCCAATTACTCACTTCCATTCCCCTCATGAAAGAGGATACAGGTCTCCGAGTTTTGCCATGTGACTCGCAGTGCTTCTCGTTGGGAAAGGCATACTCTACCACCACCTCGCTTACGTCACAGTGACCATGTGTCTTACCAGGGCCAATGCAATGTAAGTAATATATGCATCACCAAGGCAGACGACTCAGGTGCCACGACATGGTTCTGCTGTTGCTCCTTCTCCTGTCACAAGACTGACATAAGGCCTTTCCCTTTAGTTTGGATCATAAATGAAGAGATGTGAGGAATATATGGTGCCAGATGGGCACTGGGCTTATCAGAGGGATCAGGTCGTGAGTTATATAAATGTCTGATCACTATGCCATGCACCCGAAACTAATATAAAATACTGAATATCAACCCTAATTGAAAAGTTAAAAAAAAATTTTAAATTTTTTTAATTAAAAAAAAAATAAAAAGATGATACGTGATGAATGGCCACAGATTTCCCAGAATCTACAAAGACAGACTGAGAAATCAACTACCATGTTTCTAAACTACTGAGATCTTGAACTTATTTTTTATTGGAGAATAAGAGAGAGAAAGATTTCTGATCCAAGGAGATCAATGTTTTCATTTCCTTCCCTCGGACAAAATAATGCTAGATATGGCCACATAAATGCAAAAACAAAAAACAAACAAACAAACAAACAAGCAAGCTTGCACTGCCCCTAAGGTGGTACAGGAAGGGTGTACCTGGCAATACCCAGTGGAAAGACAGACTCAAATGTATCCGCCACTTACATACGAGTCTCGCCCTGTCATAGCTCCCGGGCTGAGGTGGCTCAAGGACAACAGTGACAGCTCTCATCTGTCTTCGAAACACCGCATGGAGGGCTGTGTGCCCTGCTCCACACACACACACACACACACACACACACACACACACACACGCACACACACTGGGCCAAAAAAAAAAAAAAGAATATACTGGGTAAACTGCCTTCATGCACACAATCGAATTTCTTCAGCGCTTTTCCTGTTTGCTTTTCCAAATTCACCTTCTCATCTTCCATGGCAACAGGACAAGACAAAATGGGTCTGTTTTAATATTCAAGAGCTGTTGCTCCCGGACAGTGGAGTGCTGTTTAGCAGAAAAGGCCCATTCAGCCTACAAAAAATTCCTTTAACTCTTCCCTTCTCCCCTCCTATGAATGAAACATGCCCTGACCAATACCTTTGCCAGACCCCTGACTTCATCCTCCCGACGGCATGGGTTACAAACACAAATCAGGATGAAAAATAAAGTGTATGGCTAAACCATTTACGATCTACTCACTTCTTTCTATAAATCAACAAAATGGCAGGATTCTGAACTAGATATATAACGTGCTTGGTAAATACCATTTGGATCTGGAGTCCTACACATGGAAAGGAATTCCTGGAAGCTAACTTTCTTTAACTTCTGGTCTCATAAACAAAAACATTATGCAAAATTGTACAAATAAGAATTCTAAAAGATGCTGGAAACAAGTGTAACGCCGAAACAGTTAATATGCTGAAAATAGACATGCAGTTTACTCTGTACCTAGGTGACTAGTAAGTCACATGGAATTTATTAAATTAATTATCACACGCCATTTGTGCCATGGTTAGTCTATCCAGCAAATGTCTTTGATGATAGAAAGCCACTGATTTTTCCAGGTGTAATTAGACTCATGTCCTTTGGCACAAAGTGTTTTAAGGTGGTATCTAGTTACGTTCAAAGTCCAAAGATTTACCAAATATAATTTCTGAAGTGTGCTTAAAATTGCTAACATACACTAGGGCCCTTAGTTCCCAATATGTTGTTTCAATCTAAAGAAGAGACACTTCCATGAGGAATGGAGCTGTTTAGGAGTCAAAATCCATCGCCACAGAGAATTGAATGCCCCTTGGCTCTGTGACTCAGGCCAACTGAAACAGGTAATGATGGTGGGTGTCCAGTCCCTCTTGTTATCCGACTTAGAAGCCCCTGATGCGACCGCACTATTTGTATTTAACTCTTACCAAGATCCCAGTATACTCTGAGAGGTTCTGAAGTGGTGAGTCACTATGGGGAAGACAAGGGAGTCTTCAACTCCACCAAGACTACCTCTGTTGGGACAGTTCTGGACCAACATGACCAGTGGACACTGAAAACTTGTTTATAGGTTCTTTCCCCTTCCTTCCCTAGCTATAAGAAACCAAGATATTCCAAAAAAGTCTAGGAGCCATTCACTTGGCTCTTGGATTGCCTTGGACGTCCCCAGCATTGTTTAATAACTTCAGGGGGCATCCAAATCACCAGAACTGACAGGAGAGGATGCACAGACACAAATTATGGGCTGGACTATGTGCTCATGAGCTCAGATTTGTAGCCAAAGAAATACTCAGATAAACCTGGTCTCCCAAAGTATAAAATGTCAGGCTTAATTCTTCAGCGGGCAGTCGCTATCACAAACACCTTCAGCCCACCAAATGTATCATCACCTTGATGGGGACAACGATGCCCTCCATCTCCTAGAGATTCTTTGCTTCTCTTACACCTTCTTATATCAGTTTCTTCTCTCTCTCTCACCTCCAAAATATATGGCCATAATAAGAAGGCCATCTGGACCGGTGAGGGCATTTGTTCATTAAAAAGCCAACTCTCAGCTAAACGAAGAGCCCAAGATCATTAGAGGTGACAGAGCATGGCATTTTCGAAATGAGTACCTCCCAGAAGGCCTCAAATATTACCTTGGCCATTTATGACTCTCTAGGTAAGTATTTTATACACCATTTATTTAAAACAGCTTTGAGAGAAGGTCATTCAGGTATTTGGATGTGGGCTAACATCCACAATGAACCATGGCTTATTATCCTTCTTATTGTCCACTTACTCAGGACAGTACAGTAGACGGTTGACGACTATGGATGCGCTAATCTGCGAAAGTGCAAAAACAGCATTTTTCCTCCATTCACATTAGAATGAACATCTTGATATTTAAGGCTCTAACCCTTTAGGAGTAAATGGTGTTTTTGTGGGCATCGCACCTCTGTACCTCATCCTTCTAACTCAAGCATAACGCTCTAACTCAGGCAGAGAAGACCCACAGCAAAAGAACATTGATGTCTGCAGCACTGTTCCGTTTAAATGAACTGGGTCCATGAGACAAGCTCATCAGGCTTGTTTTAGTGTAAGTGGCAGCTTTATGTTGAAGAACAAGAGAAAGTCGTGAAGGACCCTGTGATGTGTCATAAACCTGCAGGATTTATAAAAACCAAGATAAGATGTTGGGAAAATGAGAACAGATTCACTTGTCTGAAGTCAAAACTAGAGTTTTCTGTGATTTTTCAAAAAAGAATACTTTTTAATACTTTCCCGACACAATAGCACTCATCAGCAAATGATGACCCGCAGACACGCATGTAAATTAATATCAGAAAGAAGCATGACCCCTGGTTGTCAGAAATGCCTGCAGGAGATACGAGCTACTTTAAATGCTGTGATGTTTTCCAACGGTAACTTCTGCAAGCCCTTCTCAAGTTTGCTGTCATTATTCTGCGACTAATTGAAGGGTCATCCACAGAAAGACAAAAAGCAATTTATTTGAGTCTCCGAGCAAGATTTTTATGAAACTTCTCCACAAGTGGGAACTAAGGAAATTTAGTCACGAGGAAGCTCCATGGTTAAAAAGCCTTTGAGGGGACCTGAGAAGAACTCACTGGTTAAGATGCAGGAAGTAAAGAGGTTAATGATGGGTTGCCCCAAGAGTATACTTTAAAACTGTTAACGTTCAATGAATAGATTAACCCGGGGGAAGGAGTGGGTTGTGAATTTAAGAGTTTACAAATGTTTCAGAAGTGTTCAGAGAATTAGGAAGGAGAGCTCTTTAAGAGCTACCTGGGGCCATCTGCAGCCATCTGATTCCTTTCTAGAACGCCCTCTGGGTGAAGCCTGAAAACCGGCCTGATGGAGAACGTTCTGCCACAAGAGGCACGACTGAGTTTCATAAATCAGGACCAAAGAAAGGATTTTAGATTCTCAAACGGGAAAGGAAGAAAGGGCACTCTAGTCAGAACTATACTAGAAAACATAACTGTGTTAGCTATTTACTGATTACCGATAAAGGTAATCATTGAATATTGAGAAAAGAAATCTATTCCGTAGGTATTAGGAATCAAAAAGAATTTGGCAAATCGTCTCAGCCTGGCTTAAGAAATGGAAATTGAAGGAAAAATACAAATAGTTTGTGCCAGTGTGTAAAGCAGGACTACAGGCATATGGTGCACACCAGTTTTGAGTTTGATAAGCGAACTTAGCAGAATTTTATTTTAAAATGTAAAGGGATTTCAAGCACTTGGTCCTATTATTTCCCTCAAGACCAGTACCCCCAGCAGCTCCAAATGGAGCAGCAAAGTGAAATTAACCAATTCCCTTGAAAGGCTGTTGTGGTTCAGCTTCAGGGGGCTTGTTAATTTCCCTCCTCCAGGGGTTCCCAGTGAGGCCTGAGAGCAGGCAGGGAGGCGGGTGTGAAAAGAGAAATTAACAAGCTTTCTAAAGATTCTGCTACCCCCACTTCTTTCAAGGGAATTGGTTAATTTCACTTTGTAACTCCATTCAGATCAGTTCAAGTTTGAGAAAAGCTCCAATTAAATAAAGGGAGACAGAAGACAAAGGCAGTTGGGTAGGAAAGGGAGGGAATGGGTAGAATTTAAATCAGTGACCTATATCCAAAGCATTCCCCCCAAATACTGAAAGCACTTTACACATAAAGATTACAAATACTTAAAAAAAAAATCTGGCCAGGGTAAAAGTAAAAAAAAAAAAAAATTCATTTGCATTGATTTCATCCTTCCTTAGAACCTTGGTACAAATATTTTCTACTTCACCTGAAACATAGTACTAAAGGCTGTTTATTTACATCTAAACCATAAAACACATCATCTATTCTCTCAAATCTAGATGATGTGAATATCTCTGCCCATTTCCAAAGTGAAATAACAACATCAAGTATTTTAAAGTTGAAAAGAGAAATAAGCACCCAGAAGGGACATTTTATAAGTATGGTCATGAATTATGAAAAGGAAAAACTGGTAAAACAAAAAAACAAACAAACAAAAAAAAAAACTTTACACACTGACACAAGCTATTTAGTAGAAAAACATAAAGAGATGATAAGTGGAAGAGGCTTGAAGGGAAGAGAGATATGAAAATAATAAGTGCCTATAAATTACCTAAGGATATAAAGTATCATATCTGTAAGGTATTGTGAAGGATGTGAGTCAATACATGCATTCAATCTATAATATTACTAAATAATAGACAAATTCTAAGAATATATAAAATTTCTGAAATAATATAATACAGTCTCAGCCTAGTATAAATAAGTATTCAGTAAAGTACTAGTGTCTTAAAATTTCTTGACCATTACCTATAGACTATTTCTATTTATGCTTCTGAGTTTACAAAATTTGTAAAAAGCTTTACAAAATAATCTTTAACCCTCACACATTGATTAAAATCAACCCAGAATATTAAAACAATTAAGGATCTATGGAGTAAAGTCTTTTTGAAGGCACCATGATAAAATAGAAAAAGCGCCACTTGGATGCCAGATTACAAAAAAAAAAAAAAAATTCTAAGTTCATCATTTTCTAGGTAGACATCAAATGTAGGTTTGGGAAAATTACTGAAAGAAATGTCAACTTTTAGAAAGTGAAGATAATAAGATCCTCTGTGAGAGAATGTTTGAGTAGAGGATATATGCATGTAAGCTACCCAAGGCACAGCATATTAAGTGTTCACCAAAGAGTAGCTATTATTATCATGACTAATGTTAAATATATATATATAAGACTAAGGCTAAAAAGTGATTTAAGAGATTGGCTAGACCAGTGGTTCCCGAAACTAGTTTTCTATCACTATAACCTGTATAGAGCTTTATAAAAATAGAGATTTTAGGGCCTCAGCTCAAATTTATTAGATCTCTGTGAATGTTGTCCAGACACCTTTTTCCAATCCAACATATTATTCTTATTAATGATGCTTAGATAAGTTGTCACTTGCCAATATCTCACAGTGGCAGCACAGATACCAGAACCCGCTGTTTCCTATGTCACAGCTTGAGCTTATCTGTTATTACTATATTTCCATAGTCAACTACAGTGTTATACTCAGGGCAACCTTAGATATCTGATTAGCCATTAAACATAAATATATATATACTTATGTGTTTATATATATAAATACATATATAAGTATATAAATATAAATATAAATATAAATATAAATATAAATATATATATAGTATGATTGTATGCACTTGGTAAATCCCACTATCTTTTTTCTAAACTCTAGATTCTTCCTGGAAGACAATAGCCAAGTACATATTTCACCCACTTTCTATAAATTCTTTGTTACTTTGTCACTGTTTTGTTTACAGAGAAAGAGCTAAATCAAGAACCCAGATACGCCAGCCTCGATGAATGCATGTAAAAAGAATATGTAACTTAAATGTAAACTTGTACTTCTAAACAAGATGGAAAAACAGGAACCAGATTTACCTTCCTGTGTGAAACAACTGAAAATCTGGACAGACAATATAAAAAAGTTATATATATATATAAAAAAACAGGGTTTGTAGACATCAGGGGGTCTGAACTAAGTCGGGGAGTCATTGCACACTACTCCAAAATATGCTGGTTTGGCATATTAACTATTTTGAGCTAAAGGCATTTGAAAAACAGCTGATGAAAAAGGGCATGCTGACTTTCCTTTTCTAAAAACAGGAGATAAAAATTCCAAGGGAAAGTTTCCCTCCCTATACCAGGGGGAAAAATACATTCTCATCATGAGAGATGGGGATTGGAGTGGGGGCGGGAGTTCAAGGCCAAGAGAAATCTGTATAAACAAACTTTGTTAAAATAACTCCAACCTTCTCTTAGTCTCCCCATATATATGTTAGTGACTTTTCCACAGGCCTAACCACTTCTTAGGTCTTCATTTTCCTATTGATGGCTCACAAGTACATGTAAAAATAGAAAGTGTAAGCTTTTCTCCTGTTGATTTGTCTTATGGTAACTTAATTCTCAGGACCAGTTGAAGACCCTAAGAAGACAGAGAAAAAGTTTCACTTCCTTTCACAACAAAAGACAGTGATCCCTGCAAAATGGGAAATAAATAAGATAATACCCCAGCTTATTCCCTAAAGTTTCCCAAACACAGGGTAGGGGAAGAAAAGTGGAGACAGGCTAAAAAGAGTTCAAGTCACATAAAGCATCATCTCTAACCACAATGGAATTAAATTAGAAACCAACAACAGAAAAATCTCTGAAAGATCTCTAAATATGTGGAAACAAATAAACAAACAAACAAAAAAACTCTCCTAAATAACCCGTGGATCAAAGAAGAAATCAAAAGTGCAATTAGAAATTATTCTGAACTAAATGGAAATACACATATCAAAATTTGTGTGATGAAGTTGAACATATGAGGGAAATTTATAGCACAAAATGCTTATATTAAAAAAAAGAAGTCTCAGTAGTTACCTGAAGAAAAAGGAGAACAAATTAAATCTGAAATAATTGGTGAAAAGAAAATAACAAAGATCAGAGTGGAAATCAATGAAATAGAAATCAGAAAAACAATAGAGGAAATCAATCGCTGAATCCAAAATCTGGCTATTTTAGAAGATTAATAAAATCTGTAAAACACTAGCCATACTGATGGGGGGGAGAGGAAAAGGCCAATTATCAATAGCAAAAATGAGATATCATTACACATTTACAGATACTCAAAGAATCATAAGGAAATACAAAAAAACTTTATGGTAATATATTTATAACAGATAAAATGGACAAATTTCTTGAAAGATATAAACTATTAACAATGATTCAAGAAGAAATTGCTTGAATAGCCTTATGTGTACTAAAAAAGTTAAAACTGAAATAAAAATCGTCCCACCCCCAAAAAAATGGTACAAAAAGCTTACAATGGGATATTAAGAAATTTTTGGAAATTAATGAACATATTTATTATCTTTATTGTGGTGATGGCTTCAAAGGTGAATACATGTGAAGCCATCAAACTATACATTTTATATGTGTACAGTTTATTACATGTTAATGAAACTGATAAAAAGTGATGTAAAAAATACTGATTGCATTCAGTAATGCTGTGATAGTTGGTGGCCCATTCACTCAAGACGACAGCAAAAATTAACAATTAAAACATGCAACTCCAGTCTTAGTAAGTGGTCAAAAAGGGAACAATCAACCAGAGAGTAAAAACCCTTCAATTTAAAGACATTGTCAATTTTCTAGAAGTGTTTTTTTTTTTTCTTTCTTTCTTTGGTCCAGTATGATTATTGGAATTTCTAGTAAAAAAAAAAAAAAAAAAAAAAAAAAAAAAAAAAAAAAAAAAAAAAAAAAAAAAAAAAAAAAAAAAAAAAAAAAAAATCTAATATTTTCAAAATCTTGTGCTAACTAATATATAGAGAAAAGCATCTATGATAACTGTCACCTAAATCAGTCAGAGAGGAAGACCACTTCCATGTCTGTCTGTCCATGCCTCTCAGTTATTTATCACTAATACCTGTCCTACTTTTCTCATAGGCCTCTTGTGAGAATAAAATAAAAACGTGTCTGAAAATACATGGAGTCACCAAGACTCACAGGGTGGAATGGAAAACTCTACTCTTTGCCCAAGTCTGCCTGCACATACTTAAATCACATATTTAAAAGTGATTACGGCCACCTACTTCCCCTCCCATGGCCTAGTTGTATGGTATCCAGGGAAGTTCCCATGGTGTTTGATAAAGCTCACATCATTGCAAAGTCTTCTTCAGTCTCCAGTCCATTCTGGGACACTAATGACTATGGTTTGTCTCGTTTAATACCAACTGTTTTCACTTCAGTGCTAATGCTTCTCCCCTGACTCATACTGACCACCCACGGTAGAATGAAGATCTTCCCTTTTCTTTCTCTCTGAATTTCAGTATTTCTCTCCCTCAGCTTGCTACTGTCAATCTGTTACATCTCCAGGATCTAAACAGAGGAGGTCGGCTCTAGGGGAAAGGGCAGGAAAGTTCTTTTGTAACAGATCCTGATGTGGCTATGTTGGGGTTCAGAGCAGACCCTTCCCCTTCGGGAGCATTCACGGGTTCTTGGAAGACTCTCATCACAGAAATCTTTCGTGAGCAGTTCTCATTGCAGGTCCTCCTTGGGGGACCACTCAGAACTCTTCTCTAATCCCCCAAGTATCTGGCTGTCAACTTCCAACAGCTTTCAGCTGAGCTGTTCTTGTGCTGTCAAGCAGTGCACTTGGACAAAATCTAAAATGAGTCTCCATCACTTTTCCTCTCTTATGATCTGTCCATGGGAAATTGCCTAAACTTGGCAGTCACATGCTGAACTAGTTTTGTAGGGCTGCTGTAACAAAGGACCACAAACGGAGCGGGTCAAAACCATAGAAAGTTGCTGTCTCACGATTCTGGAGACCAGCAGTCCCAAATGCAGGTGTTGGCCATGCACCCTCCTCAGAATCTCATAGGAGAGAATCATTCCTGGCCTCCTCTCCCTCCTGGTATTTGCCAGTAAATCTTCATATTCCTTGGCCTGTAGGTACATCACTCCAAACTCTGCCTCTGTCACCGCATGGCCATGTTCTGTGTGTCTCTACCTCTTCTCTTCCTCTTTTAAGGACACTTACTGAATTAGGGCCAACCCTAATTCAACATTACCTTACCTCAACTTGATTATGTCTACAAAGACCCTCTCTGCAAGTTAGGTTACACTCGCAAGTACTGGGAGTTGTGTCTTCAACACAGCTTTTGGATGGGGAGCAATTTAACCCATAGCACATACCAACCACGCCAGTGGTAGTCCTGTGCCCCACTGACACTGGATCCTCACACTGACACTCATCTTTTAGATCTCTCAGGCATGAGACAAGCACTAATACTCAGTGTCCCTCGAGCTCTTCGAGTGGTTTCTTTAGAACTCCTCTCACTGCATCTAAAGTGAAAGGAAAACATCTCCTCCCACCCGACATCCACTTTCTATAACGTCCCACATAGGTGGTTTAACATGTCTTTTATCAAACGTGGGTACAGTTGGCATTAGGACCTCAGTCAAAACTGAAGCTGAAATAGTTCAATATTGACATCCACAATTGTAAGAGTAGCTTAATAATACTTCTGTTAAAGCAGAAGCATACCAACCCCACCTAAATCAGAAAGTTCATTCTCAAAGGTTAACAGAAAAAACATACATTGCCCAAAATATAGGAGATTCTGCCTTCTCTATTGCTTCCTCAATAAGTGAAACCAGATGATCTTTGTTAAAAAGTCATGCGGAATTACTGGTTCATAAATATGGAGTGTGATCATGAGTAATAAACCCAAAAGCACACTAACTGAAATCAATAAATCGTGCCAAAGACTAAAATTAGCCTGCAGCCTAAATAGCCACCCTTCTAAATGATTTTTGTTAAATAAATAATAAATTTGGTTAATTTCCCTTATTGACTTGTAAGTGAAATTCAAATGAGAAAACAAATTGCCAAAAACAAGCATAAAAGAGCAAAAAGTGCAGGTAAAATTTAAAGAATCAAGAAAACAAATAATTGTTCTAAGAATTATTAAATACATTTAAAATGATAAAAGGAGCAAAAAGTGGTTTTATTTCATATGACTCATGAAAAAAACTAACTTTCGTTGGATTTTCTGATGAGAAAATTATTAGCAGCCCATATCAAAGCTAAGATTAAATGACTGTGTTTGTAATCATTCGTGAGTTGCAGCATGTACACGATTACACACTTATAACATGCACTACCACCCACAGCACAGCTCATGGCCCCATTGATGAAAAATTTCTCTACGAAGTGCCAAGAGCTATGTTAACTCTACTTGACAGAGAGGAATGACAGTAGTTATTTTATCTTTTCTAAATTCCATCAGATAATATCTTATGTTTTTCCTGCCAATACGTACCTCCATTTGAGCTTGTAATATAATTGCATGTGTCCAAACTACCTCATTTAGTCAAAAAGATACTGTGTACTATTACAAAATTTGCACACATGTTCAGTAACACCTCCCTCCCTCCCACCCCTGCATTTGCACACACCTGATTTACACTGATTCCCTAATCTAGACTTGACTCAATGACATCAAGTCATATTATTCCCTGCTTGGTGCTTTTTTGCAAGTCAGACCAGCATCAGCAACTTCCTGTGACACACACATGGTTAGAATTACAAAATCTTCTTGGGAAAAACCAGCTAGGACATTCTCTCACTTCCTCATTTCACCGCTCCAACCTCTGGCTCTTTGATGCTCCATCCTCCTGCAGAATCTGTTACCAACAGTGTCTATTTAGTTTCCATTTTATGAATTAAAGCTGTTAGACTTTAATCTCAGCTCCAGCTCCCATTATCCCAAACTTTCTGTGTCTTTGAATGGAATTTCAAAGCACATGCAGTGTTTGAGGAACAAATATTTCAAGCAATCCGGGGTTCACTTATGTGGGACTGAATGGACAACCCTAGGAAATTTGGTAGGAAGAAACAATAATTTTCAATGTTATCTGTCCACAAACACCTTTCCTAAGCATCATTTCTCTTTCTTTTCCTGTCTACCCTCTCTTGCTAGCAAGATGCCTCCTATTCTCCAGCAATCCGGTACTAAAATGACAGTCAACGTGAAAATGATCTAAATTTATTTATAAGAAGGTATTTTATATCTAGTAAGTCATACCTGAAGAATATTCACTACACAAAGGGAAGATACTCTTTCAAAATGGGAACTGGAACAAAAATCAGTGAACTATGGAATGGGAAGAAACATGAATCCTTCTTCCTTGGGTCTCATTGCATACAGCTGTTCAACAGATATTTTATTGAGGGTCAGTAGGTACCTTCATGGTGTTTACATTATTATGTTATGTCTGTGTTATGTCAGTCTTTTCGGTACCAATGTTAATTGGACATTTGCCTATTTCTAACTAAATTCCTTTCAGGCAGAAATCACAGCTTATTATATGGTATTATATTTAGTACTCACATCATAAATGTTTGAGGAATTTAATTCGGTCACATCCAACTACTTCAGGAAAAAATGTATACTGGAATGCTGGGGACTTTCCCAGTGGTGTACATCTGGTCGACAGCAAACACCCGATTGGAACCTCTAGCATTTTCGGCATCAGTATAACAAAACCACTTTCTGCATAATGTGAAATCTTCAAATCATATATTGCTGCCCACCTCATTGTCCACCTAAGTAGAAGAATGGCCTTATTTTTAAAAAAATATACCCGATTTAAATTTCATCTTTACCAGTAATTCATTTAAAAATCATTTGCTTATTTTTACTATGTGCTTTCTCATAACTATTAAGCTAACTCTTCCCGGTCCTGATGCTACTGAGTTTTATGATAACTGTACAGTGTGATATGACAGGATCAGCGAGAGGACAAGCCTCCCGAGCCTCAGAGGACATTTGAAAGACAAGCCTTGGTTTTAAGAAAAATGATCTGAATCTAGAATAATGAGAAAAGAGGGCAATCAGCCTGGCAGAGGATGTGAACACAGTTATATGAAAATGGCTAGAGAATTAGGGGGTCTAGAACCTTTACTAAAAGATCTCAGGGGACCTACCAATGCTATTTTTAAAACTTTGAATATGTTAAATTAATACTTTTTGAGTATATCTGCAGAGACAAGAACAAAACAAAAGTTGAAGTGAAAAGAAACCAGATTACTATCAGTTTCAGTATAATTAAGTTACTGAATCAGCTAGGCTCAGTAGGGTACAGCTAGAAAGCAAGCCAGAAAGAAGGGAGGGAAAGAAGGAAGAAAAAGAAGGAGGGAAAAAGGGAGGAAAAAAATTTCCCTTCTACCCATTCAAACACTTTAGGGCTTTCCTGTTTCCAAGCACTGATGGCATTCAGGGCCAGCCTCCCATCCTATTTAGTCAAAAGAAAAATCTCATCTGAATAGTTTTTAAAGCCCCAGTCAAAAACATAAACATTCTGAATCTTGTCCTATTCCAAGCGTCTCTCTTCCCTCCCTTCCCTTATAATCTGGGCTGGAATCTTGAGGCGTGTGAAAGACTGGCTTCCTCTCTCCTCCCAGCTCTTCCCCTCACCCACAGCTGCTCTTGATGGCTCCAGGGTCAGACCTGGGGGTGAGAGAGGGTTAGGAGGAAATGGCTCAGTTGCATGAGGGTAGTAGTTACTGTCAGGACACTTTGGGTGACAGGGCACTTAGGGCGCTGGTGTTTCTGCAAACTTCCTGAAGCTCTATTTCTATGGAGGGTCCCCAGTGCAGGTCACTCAACTTGAGCAAGGCCACTTCTCCAGCCGGCTGCTGATGACTCCTACGGTCAGTTCTTTCAGGTAAGACCCCTTTAAGCTGACCCACAGTCAACTCCCTTTAATGGGATTCAAATCTAGTTCTTGGGAAGGACAGAGCTGGAGCAGGTGCAGCTCATTCCCTCTGCCACCAGGAAGGGACAGTTCCCATTACAGCCCTCACCGTTAAACTATATAAAAATAACTCAAGTAACACGTTTCAAACATCAACAGCTTAACCGACACGCAAGCCAGTCTTAACTTGATCCCTCCCTAAAGCCTTCTCACTTAGAGTGGGGAGAAAGTTCTTCATTCTTACCCATCCCAGCAACACACAGGAAGCACTCTACAACGAAATGTCTTTCCCAAAGCTTTTCAACTTCAACTTTTTATATGTTCCTGGAAGTGGTGACAGCCAATGCTAAGGATCACCCCCTTGTCAGTCTAGCTCCTAGATTTAGAATGTTTTATTATCCAACTTCGGGACTCTGGAGACCACAGAAAAAATTCCACTGAACACCCTGTTGCTCATGTGAAATGTTTTACTAATTAAAGCAATTCAGGAAACATCATTATCAGCCTTGTGAGCACCTCGAGAGTTTAAGCAGAAGCTACATCTCAATTTTACACCATCAGCACACAGCTATGGCTCCGGCACAGACTGGAAAATCAATTATCAGAAGGTACTTTTTACATGTTAGATGAGAACGAGACTTGCCAGGGTGATCACTTCGTAAGGTATATAAATGTCTAATCGTTATATTGCACACCTGAAACTAATATGGCATGTCACCTGTAATTGAAAATTTTAAAATAAAAGACTAATGACCCACAGGCTGCCTCAACATAGGATGAGCAGAGAGGGTCCCCTAGTTTTCAAAGACAAACAGAGGAAATAACATCAGCAGAGAACCAGAATATGATGCAACTCAATAAACATCTCCGCATAGCCTGCTCGGCTATCACTTTTTTGATCTCTTCTCATTTTGTTTGAATTGGCATATCATGACAGCAACAAGCTTGTTATTTCAACTTGAACATCAAATCCCTAGAGAAATAAAAGGGGCATTCTGGGTTCAAATACATCAAGGATTCAGATAATCAAAAGAAGTTTAAAAATAAAACAGTGACAACTCTGGAGTAGTTAAATAATGTGGAAATATTCACCATTACTTTGTTAAAATATAATTATTAATGATTATAACAACAACAAAATAATTTTGTTCTTCCTTCCTTCCCTTCAGGTTCCTTCACTTTAACTGCATGTGGATATTTTTTTCTTAGGCCAGATAGTATCAGATAAAATCAGGGTTCTCCTGCTGTACCCCCTGTCCCCTCCCCACAATCAAGGTTGCTTTGGCTTGATGATTTCTGTTTAATAATGGAAAGAAATGCTAAAACTCTTAAGTTAGCTTCTTCCTAATCCTCTTGCTCTGGAGTTCATCAACACGTGCACATTTCTGCTGTTTCTGAGGTAATCTGGATGCAGAATTCATTACTTCTCTGAGTGGTCCTAAGGAATTCACACACACACACACACACACACACACACACGCATGCATGCACGCACGCACACACCGCGTGCAATGCAGACTCCCTAACATTTGCATAAGAAAGATGGAGGAAGTTATTGTCCACCCAACAGCAAACAACTTACGACCCCTCAGGTTTCCTTGCCTCTAATGCCCTCTTCAGCTAAACCTCCATGGAAGATTTCTCTTCTTCTTCTTCTGACCTCTCCTTTCTTTCCTGTGGAACCTAGATTCCAGGCTCTTTTCTCCCCTCTCCCAAATTCTCCTGGAACGTTTCCAGTTCTCTCCTGTGTGTGTGGAATAAACCCGCTCGCCTAGTGCTCCCTGCACCTTTTGCACATCCAAACAACAGGCCCTGACACCCATCCCCACCTCCCTGAGAATACAACATGGCCACCACCTTCCACTGCCAGAACATGCTCGCCCAGCTTGCCCGCCCTCATCCCTGGAGGTTTATCCAGACATTCTTCTGAATGAGATGCTCGCCCCTCTAGTCAGATGTACCATCTGAGTGAAGTGATGCAAATTTTCTCCATGAATTGTTTCTCTGTCCTGCCAAATGAGATTTGATAATTTCTGGTGTTATTCTCCACAGCAGCCACAGAGACAATTCAATACGATGGCACAAATACAGGACAAAGCAGGGTCTGACTCGATTTGTGGGAGACGAAATGGCAGGTGCCACCACTGTCCTACGCCTTGTGTTCTGGACATGAGTGGGCCAGCCCTGCCGTCTCCCGCCACTGGACACCTTTCCCGTCCAGGGGCCCCAAGGGGTACATGCTTGACGGCAACTTTATTCCCAACCACACCTCTAGAAACTTGTTTCGATGGAAATAATGCCAACGATGATCCAGATAATTACACTTTGAATTTATAGGGCACTTTTCTGAGGAACTCAGGAATTCTTTTCAAAGATATAAGCTTCCCCATGAGTTCCTTTCCTTAAATATAATCCAAAAGAGTCACGATTGTACCTATAAATGCAGACTTACATCAAGAGTTTAAAATCTTTTTTCATGGTTAACCCTAAATACAGAATGCTGGCATATGCCTCCCATATCCCACTCCAGGTGCGATTAAAAAGGAAGCTTGGCAGTGCGCTATGGTGCCTGAGGTGGTGGGACAGGACACTTTCTGCCCGAGGAAGGCATTAGGACATGCGTCAGGTATCATTAGAAAAGGTGTTCGGCAACTGTCAGCCCCCAGGTAATTACAAAACATGGGTTTTGTTTTTTTTTTATGAAGAGCGCCCCACTTTCTGCTGGGCGGTCCCCGCCTCCTGCCCCCTGCGTGGGCAGCGCGCACGCCGACAACGACCCCCCTGCAGCTTCTCTCCACGGCTCACGTGGTCCCACGTTTTTGGGCTGCATTATCACCCCGCAATCTCTACCGGGAAAGAAAGGAGTGCACGGCGGGTCAGAACTACCCGTGGACTTGCTCCCTGACACGTGTGCGTGCGCATGCGCGTGCGCATGTGTGGTTTGTCAATGGCATCGTTGCAGTGCCTTTAAACCAAGTTGGAAAAGGGAGACCACCAAGGAAACGTGTTGAAAAATCAAAATCATCTCTCAAAGGTGTCATGGGGGAAGGAATGACCTTAAAGGATGCTAAGCTGCACAGGACAGCATTACTGCTCTGTTGCTTTAAATTGCTATTTTGCAATGTGCAGCTAGGCATAAAAACACACATCAAGAACCTTCATCTACCTTCTTAAAGACTGCCTTTATACGAAAGCACAGGTCTTGATGTAGTTAGAAGACCATTATTTGGCCCAGCTAGGCTATTTTTTATGGGGAGCAAATGAAAGCCCTCTGAAGATTAATAGCTCTATGTGTCTTCATTCATTTTGCCTGGGAATAGCCATGTTGATTCCTGAACTGTAAAAATTTAAGGAGGGCAAGTATCCTCCTCACCTGCAACATGTGACTCATGATGCACTCTTCCCCAGATTACCCCCATTTCTTCAGCCTCCCAGAACCCCTCTAGTGCGCAGCGACACTCACCTCCAGACACTCCTGAGAACAGTCCAAGCTGCGCTTCTCAGTAAGCATAAAAGTATGTAAAGGGATCAGGCATCTCAACCCAAAACATTAGCACGTTTCGTCCATTAGAACTTTTTTCTAAAATGGTGTTTGGGTTCCTTGGGACATTTTCTTAGACAAATTAAATGGAAAAAGAAAAAATTGATTCGGGCCCACCCACAGGAGAACACAGCTGCTCTGCTGTGGCCGCCCCCCACCCCTGCCTGGGTCGGTAATGAGGCCCTGCTAATCTCCAGTACCTACAAGTGGCTCATTTTTTTAACCACATCCTGAGCTTATAGCTGTGTGGCTTTGGGGTTAGGATTCTTTTTTAAAAGCCATGTCTAAAGGCAATCCATTGATCAGAGAGCAATATCCTGACTTCCTCTTTTATCATTTCCCAGTCAGACCTAGGCTGCAGGTAGAACCCTGCCGTTTCTTTGTTTAACCTTAAAAATAATTTCATTTTCCTGCCAGAAGCTGATCTTACTGATCATGTCGCTACTTTAGAAGCCTGGAGAATCGTGGCTTTTGCCTCACTTTTAGTAGTGAGAGATGGCAGATAATCCTAATTAAGAAAGAAGCACGATGGGCAGAAAGACTGAAATATAGAACAAGAAGAATAACAACTGTACCGTAATAACTATTTTCATAATCCCAGAGAGAAAGAAAGAGAAATCGTCAAGGCAGCAGAAATTGCTTTCAAGAACAGTCTCCACTCTAAGACTGAAGCAGAAATGCAGCTAAATTTATTCCAATTTGCTTCTCTCTTCAGCTCGGTTGAGGATTTCAGTTTAGTGCTGCAAAACCAACAGCTGAGTAGAAAGCACAGATTCTGAGGGGAAATGATTTGTATTCGAGAAGTAAAAATGATAGATTTTTAGTACTGCATTAAGTAAATTTGAATTCAAAAGATCAAAAGGTATTTTCCCATAGGCATTATTTCTTCTTTTCTTTTCATCAGATCATCAGTTAAAAATCTTTTGAGGACTCAGAGTGATACAGGAAATGTCAATGCTTGTGGCCTGCTGAAGTTGACAGCCAGCCCCTTGCCTTGGGTGTCTAGCACCTTACCAAACAGTTGAGTGTTTGTTAATTATAGCCCCAGGTAATGGCAATGAACAGTATCCAAAGCAGCACACCATGAAAGCTAAACCCAAAAACAGCAGAGAGAAAATCCAGGAAATTTCAACAAATCAGAACCTATTTGGTGATATGGTGCCCATAACAGATAACAGATGTTCTCTATATGTGCAATAAAGAACAGGAAGTAAATTTATCTCTAGAATGAGATAGACAGGGCATGAACTTTAGGAGCAGACAAAACCGAACTCCACGCAAACACATAGAGACTACACTGCCTGCTGGATAATTCATAATGCTAACAGCTATCACATTATAGCCAACTCGATGACCCCAAAATGCAGGCAGTTGCAGAAAAGATTTTAGCCAAAGAAATGCTAAATGCCAAGTGTCTCATTCAACACTGAAAATTTATAGATATACCCTCTGTAATTCAGAATCTTAAGGACTCTTATAGAGCCTAAGGACTTACCCAGAACGGTGTCAAAGTTCCTATATCTGAATGGAGATATATATTCAGGTTCTGTTTTGTCTAGAAAGAGATAAAAAATAATAATAATTTCAATAATAATTACTGCATATATTGGACATTTTATACACAGCTCATTTATTTCTCAGTGCAGTGCAGGTATTATTATCTCCATTTCAGAGGGAAAAAACCTTGAGACTAAGATAATAGTAGTAGCATCCTCATTGTTTTTATTATTATTATTTAGGTTTGGGGAAAACAATATGTCAGTTATTATACTAAGGGCTTTAAATGTATTATCTCATGTAAATCTCCCTGGTAACGTCAGATATTTTTTTATAGATGAAGACATGAGGGCTCATGGAGTTGGAATAACTTGTCCAAGATCACACGGCAAGATGGTCAGGTCAAGATTTAGGCCTCAGTGACTTCCACTAGGCCACAGCCACCTGGCGAGGTAGATGTGACACATTTTACTTGCTATAATTCTTGATATTTTATAAGTGACTGCTTATGGGAAGTTGAGTAGGCCTCTCTATTACAATAATGGAAACTTACAGTAATGCTGGGAAAATAATACTATTTAGAGCATAAATGCTAGTGTCAGGTATTTGAGGTCTGGTCAGTGGCAATTTAGAGAGGCCTCCCTATGTTATAACAAGGAGCTTCATGCATATAACTTCTCTGGACTTCTTACCAAGATATGTCTTAGTGATATAAAAATTATTTGGGGCACCGATAAATACATATAAAAAATTCCTATACTCATTTCTCTTCATCATTTAACCTTCATTTTATTAAAAGTACAATTATTATTAACTTAATTATTGAAAGTTGTTTCAAAGAGTGGGGCCTCTTGAAGATTCTGTGTCAGTCAAGGTCACATTTCTTTTTTGATCTTTATTACTATAGAAAAATTATAAAATATCTTAAAATCTGTAAATTGACAAACAAAAAAAGCCTTTGGAAAAGTTCGGATATATTCTCATTGTGTCCTAACATGCCCAAAGGATTTCAGAATGATTTTGCCAAACGCATTTTGGAATGTAGGTTTTGGAGTTTCTGGAGCTCAACTTATTGACTGTGTGATGGGACCAGGAACAGTCAGGGCTCATCCATATTGGTTTATGCCTCTCTATTTCCCAGCATCCCTCACCATTAGTCTGGCCACATGACTGAGGTCAGGCTATGGAATTTTGGCAGAAGTGATGTAAGGCCAGGCTCCTAAAATATCCCAAGTAAGTTTCCAAACCCAATCGTCTCAGTCTGAGCATTTGAAACCGAAAATCTCAAAGATGCTAAAGTCACATAATGAAGGACTTAGATCCCTCAGCAGTCACTAGGAGTAAAGTCACCCAACAAGGAACCTTTCCATCTGTATTTAGGCATGAGAATTAACCTGTACGGGACACTTTCACAAAGAATTGTTTCTATAGCAGCCAGCCTTATTTATAGTGACCTTGGAGCTGGAAATTTGAGATGTTACCATCTACTTCATAAAGTCCCTGTGAGGATGGAATGAGATAATAAACTTGGGTGCATAGCGACTATCGCTCTTTCTTTACATGATTTTGAATCTGTAGCTTACAAACTGACGTGTTTGTTTTTTGTTTTTTTGTTTGTTTTTTGTCTGTTAGCTAAGGAATATAGAAAGTTAAATATCTATTTTATGACACATGGTCATACAAAGATACACACACACATGCACATGCACACCCCTCACCCAGTCCACAAATTGCTCCACTATTAAGTATGAAAAGCTGGTCATCTTTAGGATAGCTATATGGTAGTTACATGATATAGAAAAAGAAGACACTAAAACATAAATTTTAGGACAATCTTTTGGTGTTCACGCCAGACTCTCCACTAGCATCTTTCTTCCCTAGGGCAAGAGAAGACTGTGATTCATGTAGAGTCACAGAATCCTCATGACTTAACGCAAATCAACTTATGTGTGATTCATGGAGAGTCCCAGAATCCACATGATTTTACACAAATCAACTTATATGTGATTCATGTAGAATCACAGAATGACAAGCCCAAAGAGAAAAATTAATGCAGCTCTTTGTATTGAAAGCCCAGAGCTGGAGTCACGGTATGTGCCCCCAAAAGATGGCCCACAACAGAAAGCTGTTGTGACTGACTTCTGGGGCTTCTAGAAGCCAGTCCATACTCAATTAGGTAGCCAAAGGGCTCTAACTGTGGAGTTGCCTGGGTCAAGCAGTAGAGAATGAGGGATCGAAATTTTAGAGTGATCCTAATCCTTGCTCACTAAAAGTTAGAAGAACAACCAGAATAAATATCATAGTTGAAATCAGTTGTGTCTGTAGAAAGAATACAACTGTTCAAGTCTAGTGCATTAGATTCTTAAGCTATTTGGGAATTGAGTCAGATTGGTTCAAGAGAAAAATCTAAGTTTAGAGTGAAGACCTGTCTTAGCATTTAACCTCTGTCTGGTTTTGAAAGAGCTGAGCCAAGAATCCCAAGTGGGCTAGAATTTAAATTCCAGCTACCAGGCATTATCTACAATCACTAAGACACAGGAACAACCAAAATGTCCATCAAAGAGAATGGATAAAAAGAATGTGGTATATATAATAAAATATTAGATAGTTATAAGAAAAAAGAAACTCCTGCATTTGCAACAACATGAATGATCTCTGAGGGCATTTATCTAAGTTTAATAAATCAGACCAAAACAAATACTGTATGATCTCACTTATATGTGGAATATAAAAAAAAAAGAACTCATAAAAACAAAGGATGGATTGGTGGTTGCTGGGGCAGGACGTGGGGAGTGGGAAGAATGAGTAAACGTGGCCAAAGGTGAAAACTCAAAGTTATAAGTTAAAAGATAAGTGAGTTCTGAGGATTTAAGGTACAGCATGGTAACTATATTAACAACACTGTATTACACATATTTGAAAGTTGCAAAGAGAGTAGATTTTAAAAGTTCTCACCAAAAAAAAAAGAATTTGTATCTATGTGAGGTGATGGGTGTGTTAACTAACCCATTGTCAGGAGTGGGGGGTGCATGAACGTGTGTATATAAAATCACTTCATTGTACACTTCAAATTTATACAATGCTATATGTCCATTATGTCTCAATAAAGTTGAAATTAATTAATTCCAGCTGCCACCACTGGTGCATGCTTATAGAGTCAAATATCTTTCTGAAATCTTGTCAACAGCTCTGGCTTTCTAGTCAAGATCATCTTATGCTATATTATTCCACATGTTTCATTCATTGCTTTGAGTTGTTAGGTTGGCTCCTCTGGGTTTTCAAATCTGATCCCTGAGGGTGGATGTGAGCTGAAAATATTTCTGTGCCTCTGCCCACTTGATACCCTGCTCGCCGAAACCTTTTTACTTCTTGTGCCATAGTCTACCCCATCTAGTTCCACATGGGGATTAAAGGACCTGGAGACCCCAGGTCAATACCAGGTCACCACATGAAATGAGGCGAAACTGGAGACAAGTCATATGAGAAAACAGCAGAAGCCTCATGATGGGGACAAGGGCCTAGCATCAAAGATCCCAAAGGTGCTGTCCACTGAGAGAAACAAGATGGGGCAACAGGGGCCACGCTCAGGCAGTCCCACGCTTGAGTGCGGAGCTCTGGGGCCAAGCAACATGTGCCACCCAAAATGAACTGTTCTGATTAATTCTGAAACTGGCCTCCTGCCGAATTCTTACAATCATGCTATCCTTATAATATGTACAAATATATATATACTGATACTTTGGAAAATTATTATTTGAATGTGTCACATGTCTTTCTAGTTTTTCGAGTGGTAGACTCACTGAGTTTATTATATAATTGCCTTTACCAGTGAGCATTTTTCTTTATTTCTGGTTATGGCCTTTTCTGCAGAAAGGCCATATTCTGCACATTTCTTATAAAGTCCATCTAGTGGTGGTCAGCTCCTTCAGTGTTTGCTTATCTGAGAAATGCTTTCTCTCTCCTTCAGTTCTTAATGATAACCTTGCTGAATGTGATATTCTAGGTTGCAGTGTCCTTTCTTCTAGCACTTTAAGTATTTTCTGCCACTCCCTTCTGGCCTGCTGATAATCAGCTGACAGCCTTATGAGTTTTCCCTTGTATGTGACTTATTTCCTTCTTGCTGCCTTCAAGATTGTCTACCCTTCACTTTTGCCATTTTAAGTACAATTTGTCTTGGTGTGGGCCTCTTTGAGTTCATCTCCTTTGGTACTCTTTGTTTCCTGGACCTGGATTTCTGGATGTCTTTCTCCAGTTTAGGAAACTTTTCAGCATTATTCTTCAAACATACTTTCTGCTCCTTTCTCTCTCTCCTCTCTGGAATCCCTATCACAAGGACATTGGAGCACTTGACATCGCCCCGCAGTGAGTTAATACCAGGTGCCGTCCTTATGAACAGTTAAGTCCATCACATTATTTCAATAAAAACATGAATGAAAAGAACACTTTGTGATGCGGTCTTTTTTTTTTTAACCCACTCAACTAAAACATTTCTCAAGTAATTAATAATTTAGTTATAAAATTTAGGCAGCTTTTCTGTCACAAGGTATAATATTTATTTTGCGTTGAATTAATTCTTGTTTGGGAAATGCCATGGAAATGTTAGCTCTTATCCTTTTCTTATTTATAGTAAGTACATCACCCTAGATTTAATTTCATTCAACAGATAATGCTGTGAAAATTATGTGGTAATGACAGATGAACCTTATTTGTCCTTATGACTTTATCTGTAACCTGCATCCAATACTCAGGACTTGAAATGATGAAGATAATCTCTCTCAGGCCCATGCAACAGAGATGTAAACAATGTTGGCTGGAAGACTTAAAAATGAACTTGAATCACTACGCCTTTCGTGTCACTTTAAAATGGCAGAAGAGGAAGGGAGGAGGAAGACTCCATCAAAGTTGTGTCTTTTGGGCAATGAGATTATTATTTATATTGACATAGTTCCAAAATATATTTCCAAATGGAGATAAAGCAAAGACAACTTTGATTCTCTTTTAAGGTCATAAAGAGTCTAACTTCAGGTTCGCATTGTGGATCCGTGACCCCACCTCACCCCACTCCACCCCACTCCACCCCACCCTCAGCCAATAGGCCCCACATGGAAGAGTACATTATATTCACTGTGCCACTGTCACCTGTTCCTAGGGGTTAGTGGGAAAGACCAATGGGCCCCTAAAGACAATGGCTATATCATATTCTTTGTAAAACTGGGAGCAATGAGACTACATTCCTCCCCAGTGTGGCACAGACAGACAAGGGAACAAAGAAGCTGGCCCCGGGGTTATCCTTACTTATGACACCACCACCCTACAGGAGAAAAATGTAAAGCAGGTCGAGAAGAAATGCATGAATTACATAAGTGGATTAAAACTTGATTCCAGGCACCAAGCAAGCTAGAGATACTCTATTATAAAATTCCAGAATTTCACACCCTAGCCTATGGCCTTAAGCCATAAAGATACTAAAGCCCTCTGTATGAAAATAATCCTGGGAGATGTGATTTAATTAAGGTTGAGGGACCATGGTTATAAACTGCACACAAAACAAATATTTAAAACATGTGAAGATCGTGCTGTATTTCTTAAAATTGAGCCACTGCCGTAAATCTCAAAATGCAGGGAAACGGCAGTCTCTGTGGCAAGTCTGTTTGTACAGCAACACCTATATTTGAGCATCTCCAGAGAACTAAGGTGTAATCTGCCACAGCTGTGTAATTGAAGATGATCTGATGTATGGAAATAAACAAGTTATTTTCAACTAGTGGAGCTCAGGCTATTTTTCTTTGAGAGTGAAAGTGTAGAGTTGTGATGATAATTGTATTTCTACCACACTAAAGGAGCTCACGGATGCTTGCACTGTGATAGAAGCAGGTCCTAAAAATCGATAGTCCAAATAGTGGCCTTTCACCTTTACTTGACAATGTAATTTTTAACCAACTTTTAAATACCATAAGTAAGATCCACCTGAGGCCATATACACAGCGAATCTTGGGTGAGAATGTTAATTCAAACACGTGCTTTGCAATGGCTTAAATATCCTGAAATATGTCAGTTTTCCGTTCACATCATCTTTTCTCCCAAATAGTGAAGCCCAAATTATTTTGTGGTATATATTCAAAAGAATATTGCTTCCTGCTCACATATGCATGATTGTATACAGACTCTGGTACGAAACTTAATACTTGGAATTTGCCTCAGCCCATGCTCTCTGGAAAATCTGTAGCCTCTTTTCTACTTTATTCATTTGAGAGTACTTGTTTTGTCTCTGGGTTTTCTTGTATCAAGTATCATCAAAAGGGTTTGCTTTCTGGATCTGACCTTAATGAATAAATATTGGAGTTCCAAGCAGCTGGTAGTGGCCCACACCTAGGTAGGCCTCTGAAATAACCGTAGTGCATCTTAGCTGGTAGATATCACCCAAATCCTTGTCTACCCTGCGAGAAACTAGTAAAGGAAACATCACTGGATCACCAGTGATTTCCAAGGAACTTCTAGATTTTTGTTGGTCATTTCAGAAACAACATAGCATCTGTAGCGGTTAGAAAAATGCAGACTCTTTGTTCTGCATAAATGGCCCCTGAGTCTGTTTAGAGGCGTGGGCAGAAATGCACATCCTGACAAAGCCCTCATTCCAAGGCAGTGACTATCAAGACGGGCAGCCTCTCTGCCTACGAGCACAGCTGGAAAGTGGCTCCCGTGCAGAAGTGAGACAAGAGGACAGACAAGTCAACCACTCATGGCAGCCGGAGTCAGAGTCAGCGAGGTGGCAGGGACCAGAGGAAAACACTTTGTTCCTTCTGTATCCCACTATTTAAATTTACTGTTATGCAATATTATCCCTAACTTTACGTAAGGCACAAGTGTTTAACGACACTATCTTTAACACGCTAGAACGAGTTCACGTAAAACTAGCCTGTGAGCTTCTTTGCTAGAACTCTTCCCAGTGAGTAAGGGACAATTCATTTTTGCATGTACAGAATCTAGCATGGCGTTCAGCAGACAGTGGGTACTAGAAAGTGTCTATTCATTTAAGTTTTTTAAATGTCCCTTAAGTGTCCATGTTTTCCCCAGCAAGAACATTTCCTAGTCCCTGGAGACTTTGAGTAACAGGACATAAAACAAATATTTAACATCACGCACGGCACCACAAGGCTGACTATATTATAGCTTATTACTGTTGCACCTTTCATGTTACTTATTAAATAGATGTGAGTAAATACCACGAGATACAGCTTACGATTTTAGACATATTTAAAAATGTAAAAATTCTCATTTGCCTGAGACGTTTTACCATAGTTTGGGGACAACATGATATACTGGAAAATTCTGCCAGCCTCATTCATGAGGGGTGCTCAATGAACACTGTTAAGTGACTAATTGCCTATGGAATGATGGTGGGTTTTGGCATCCAGTGGATGTGAAAACCAATAATGAAAGTGGATTTTTGATCAACATGGGGGAAATACCAGCACCAGTAAATCCTGGATAGCTGTAATGATGTCCAGGTTCCCATTTCTTCCATTCCTTTGGGCAGACTTAGAAACACAGCCAAAGTGCAAAGGATTCAGTAATATGATTTTTCAGAGCATGGTTTTCTTGAGTTTTCCCCTCGTTCTTTCAGATCCTCCCAAAAAGTCCTGTGAAGATGCAAAATTCTAACTTCACCTTCAGCTACTAAAATTCTAAGTTCACCTTCAGCTACTGGCTGCCCTCTGCCCGGTTTTCCTGTCTGGAAATGTGGAGGCAGCCTGTGATTTAGACCCCTTCCTGTCCCGCTAAGCGGAGCTGAGGAAGCCCGTGGGAGGACATTGGTGAGAAGGATCACAGGGCTTCCAGTTTCACTCAGGCAACAGCTCACTAGTCCAGAGAGAAACGATCAGGATCCAAAGCTTAAAAAGCCCCATGAACCGAACACTTGTGGCATCGGCAGAAACTGGGCTTTCTTTAGGGGTAACGGGCTGCAGGGCTGCAGGGCTGCTGCTGTCTGTCAGTCAGGCTCTGAAAACCTCTCTCCCTGGGGATGTCATGAGCCCTGCAGCTCTTCTCTGCCGTGGGGATGACACTTTATATACACTCAGTCAAGGTGAAAATTGGGAAGATGAAAAAACTGGACTGGCCTTGACTTGAATGGCCACAAAGCATTAGAAGTGTTCAGGTAAGATACCTGCAGCCTAGGGCAATGGGGCGCCATGCAGACTGAGTAAATGATGAGTTATGGGACAGGACGGAAATGTGGTCATTCTGATCACTGAACTTATTAGAGAGTCAGTTGGTGCTTGATTCGTTTGCAAATTTGCATGATGTCGGACAACTAAGTTAAGCTCATGAGGTTACTGTATCCTCTACTTTCAAAACACATATTTATAAAGTAAAGTTAATCAATGGTTAAAGAGCCCAAAAACCCGCTTAGGCAGTGGAGCCCTGAAGAGCCTTGCAGGTCTTGATGATAAATTCCACAAACACAGCAGGGCAAGATTCATTTAATTTGGAGAGCCCTTTGCAGAGCAGGCTCTCTAAACTGTGGTCCAGAGCATGGCTTTGGAGTCATATTGCAAGACGGGAAATCCCAGCTCTTTTCTACACAACACTTATGGGATTCTGTGTAAGTTATCTAACCTCTCAGTTCCTCAATTTTCTTCTATATACAATGGGGATGATCACAATGTATCTACCTCCCAAGTTTTAATAAATCTGAAGTACTTGAAAGAGTATATGAACTTAAGAGCACAGAGTAAGTGATTAATCAGCATTAGTTATGTTATCTAAATCTGCATTTAAACCCATGTGACAGAAAAATTGAAAAAAAAATAGCGGCTAGGATTTTGGTCTTATTGGGGGATAAGAAAGTATGTCTGAAAATCGTTTTTTTAAAAGGAGAAAATAAAAACCCTTAGGAGCATGAAAGGAAATAAGACCCAAGACTGTATGGTCACAGATTATGTGTAAGAAGTAGGAGGTCCCCCAAACTGTGGCAATCCAGTTAAATGTGGGTTTTATGAACATTAAAATAAATTCTGTGATTAAATCAGCCATCCATTAAATTTTAAATTAAGAAAAGCCTTTAGGAGAAGATAGCCATCTAGACAAGTCATATTGGAATTTAAAAAAAAAATCTATTAATTTGATTTTAACGTTATTGCTAAAATAAAACTTTAGAGGCAAGCGGACTAGTCTACACAGATCAAATTTTACATAAAAAAAATTAAACTTAGATTAAGCATTCCTAAAAAATCTAGCAAGTTGTCCATATAAAATTACTACTTTTACACACAAACACGTATCAATAGTTATTCCAAAAGAAACAGTAAAAAAAAAATGTATATTTTTAAAATAAACCCCAAGGTAGCAATAATGTTATTAGTTCCATTTGAGACTTATTTACATAATCATTACATGACTGATGCAAATAGGTCAATTTCCTCACCACCATATTACAATTTGCACAAACTGAGAGTATTATGAAACTGAGGCATCGCAAATCGATGGCCAACTCTGATTTTCAGGTTTGAAAACTAAGGCCCACAGAACAGAAACAACTCATCTAAAATTATAAATAAGTCACATGCGTCTTTGTCTTACACAGAGGGAACCTGCTCTCACTCGAGGATGATGGGGGAAAGAGAGGGTAATGGGGGCAGGGGGACAGTATTACACAGCACTGCCTATGCATTCGCTTCCTAATGCTATAACACATGATCACAAACTGTGGCTTAAAATAACAGCAATATGGGGGGTTTTTTCATGGTTCAGGAGCCAAAAGTCCAACATCAAGGTGAAGATGGGGCCACACTGCCTCTGGTGGCTCTAAGGGAGCATCTGTCTCTCATATCTGCCAGCTTCTGGTCAGCATCCTTTGGTTTGTGGCCTTCCCACTCTCTGCTCCCTTTAGGTCATCTCTGCAGTGGTTTAACTCCAAACGTCCTCAGTTAGGACATACTGAGATAAACCTGGATAAATCCTCCCATCACAGTCTTTAACTACTCCTTTTATCATATAAGGTAATACTCATAGGCTTTGGAGACTAGGTTGTAGACATATCTTTTTTTTTTTTTGAGGGGGGGGGGATACATCATTTAGCCCACTACAGCCAGGCAATGCAAAGAATCTGTGGATTCTTCTAAAATAGAAATTCCATCTGAGGCATTTCACATGATAAAAGCTTAAGAAACTATCATCCTTTACCATTTGCCCTGCAACCCACTCCTCTTAATTAATTGGTATGTTATTCCAGAACTGCAGAATAATCTCATTAGCAGACCATTTTTATCTAGATCTCGGGGTTCTAGTTAACCTTGACATGTAAATTCAGGTTAAACATGGTAGACTGGGTACATCCGATGATCTCTGTTCATTCCTGAAACTCCACTAGGAAGCAAGTTAAGGAATAAAACAGGTAAAGACATATAAGTTCAAAGATTACAGTAGAAGATACAAAAGGAGAAGCAATATATAGGCAAACCTTGGAGATATTGCAGGTTCAATTCCAGATCAATGCAATAAAGTCAGTATCCCAATAAGCAAGTCATAATCTTTTTGCTGGTGGAGGGTCTTGCTTTCAATGTGTAAAAAATACAACATCTGCAGAGCACAATAAAGCAAGTGCAATAAAATGAGGTATGCCTGTATCGACCGAATTTTTAAAGATGGAAAGAGATGGAGAAGTGGTAGCTGACATAATGAAGCAGAGAAAGACAACCCTAAGTTTACAAAGGGAGAAGTCAATAAGTTGCATGTGAATTCATACCTAAAAACTCCAGAACAGCTGAAGAACTGCAAACATCAGTTGCCCTCAAAGGTCAAGTAGGAGTAAAGAGTCAAGAATGCCTCAACTGCAATTCTTAAATCCAAACTTTCTGAAAACTAGAATTTCCTAAAAACTCTGGAGTAAAACTTGACCTTATCTGAACTCATTTGCTACCAAAGTGACTTAAAATATGTAAAGCTAATGATAGTCTTTATTCACATCCCTTAGAGTAAATATTCATGCTCCACTGCAGGAAGTTCAATATGTTTGACAAAGGAGGCCCTTAGGTTCCACTAGGTAATATATAGATCATGCACTGTATTATTTTTTGAAATCTTTAAAAGATCGAGACGGGATTGCCTAGGTTCTGGCACAAAGGGATGACAAATAAGAGGTAGAAGGTTGGGCTTCTCACTTTTTCTGATGTTTTTAAATTCCCTTTTTGGATCTTCAAGCTGGGCTTCTCCTGGATCTTTCCTGTCTGCATCCCAGTGCTCACTTCCGGGTTCTGGCTGTGTTAGGTACAGGCCAGGGGATAACAGGGGGGGGAAAAAAAAAAGAAAAAGTCAGTGCTGGTTTGGGGAAAAATCACAGTGAATTTGAGTCACTAGTGTGAAAGAAAGTATTAAAATCAAAAATGAAAGAGGAGACACTATAACTAATAACAAAAAATACTCACGATCATAAGAAACTGTGAACAACTGTATATCAACAAATCAGATAACCTATGGAAACAATTATATACCAACAAATCAGATAACCTAGAAGAAGTGGATAAATTCCTAGAGACATACAATCTACCGACACTGAATCATAAAGAAATAGAAAATCTCAGCAGACAGATTACTGGTAAGGAGATTGAATCAGCAATCAAAAACTTTCCAACAAATAAAACTCCAAGACCAGATGGCTTCACTGATGAGTTCTACTGAACATTTAAAGAAGAATTAATACCAACCTTTCTCAAACTCTTTCAAGAAATAGAAGAGGATGGAACTTTTCCACACTCATTTTACAAGGTCAGCATTACCCCAACACCCAAGTCAGCAAAGGACAGTATGAGGAAATTATAGGCCAATTCCTGGTAAACATACATGCGAAAATTCTCAACTACATATTAACAAACCAAATTCAACATTACATTAAAAGAATTACAAACTATGATCAAGTGGGATTTATTCCTGGGATGTAGTATGGTTCAATAGCCACATATCAATAAGATATACCACATTCATCAAATGAAAGATAAAAATCATATGATCATTCATTTCTGCATCTTAATAGATGCAGAAAAAGCATGTGACAGAATTCAACATCTTTTATGATAAAAATAAAACTGTCAACAAATTATAAATATATGGAATTTGTCTCAACACAATGACAAACCCATATTTATCAGACTCAGTGGTGACACGTCAAAAGCTTTCCCACTAAGATCAGGGACAAGGCAAGGGTGCCCACCTTCACACTTCTATTCAACACAGTACTGGAAGTCCTAGCCAGCTCAATTAGTCAAGAACTAAAAGTGATCAAAATCAGAAGGAAAGAAGTAAAATTGTCTCTCATTACAGATGAGAGACAATCTTACATTAGAAAATCTTATATTAGAAAATCCTAACACTCCATAAAAAGTTAGAATTATATAAACAAATTCAGTAAAGTTGCAGGATATGAAATTAACATATAGAAATCAGTTGTAATTCTATATACTAACAACAACCTGAAAAAAAATCAAGAAAACAATTCCATTCACGATAGCATGAAAATAATTTTTAAAATTTAGGAATAAATTTAACCAAGGAAGTGAAAGATCTATACACTACAAATTGCAAGACATTGCTAAAAGAAACTGAAGATACAAAAATGGAAAGCTATCTTATATTCATGAATTAGAATAATACTGTTTAAATGTCCATTTTACCCAAAGCCATCTACAGATTCAATGCAATTCCTATCAAAATTCCAAGTGCATTTTTCACACACATAGAAAAAACTCCTAAATTCCATACAGAACCACAAAAGAGTGAATAGTCAAAGTAATTCAAGGGTAGGGGGTGGAGGGAGATGGAGACATCATACTTCTTGGTTTCAAACTATAATATTTTTTTAAAAAGTGTTAATTTGATATAAAAATCAAATTAATTTTAATAGAAACTAGTGATTGTGTTAGCAAATAAATGAGTAATACAATTGTAAATTCTTGCCTGCACAAATTTAAAATGTTTCTTCCTTTTCTAATCTGCATTTTTCAGTCTAAATTGCTTCCCCCCCCCGCCCCACCCCAGATTAATAGTACAGCTCAAATTATCTTCTTAAAACTTTAACTGGCTAGTCTATAGTCATGCTACCCTGAACAAGTCTAATCCCATCTGATCTCGGAAGCTAAGCAAGTTCAGGCCTGGTTAGTACTTGGATGGGAGACCACCTAGAAAGACCACGTGCTGTCGTGAAAAAGTAAAAAATAAGGAATTGTAAACTGGCAAGTTACTTGCAATCTGTGGAGTCAACTGAGGGTTGCCTCACCTAAAAAATAAATAAAAAATTAAAATTAAAAAATTTTAAATGGTTAAACTGACATATTTGGCACCCAATTCTCCACAATTTATTCCCCAACTATTTTCCTTTCACTTAATCAACAGTATTTGTGGAACAACAGCTGTGTGTTCTGTTGGAAGCAACGAGGATACAGTGATGGACCAGACAGACACAATTCCAGTCTCGGAGTCACTTACATTCTACATGCGTTAGGCTAACATCCTCTTTTTCTAGACCTTTGCTCAAACACCTGAGGCTGGTCGGCCTTCTCCTTCCTCTTTAGGTCTGTATACACAAACCCTGGCTATTCTTCAAGGCAGAACGTAAATACCCGCACTTCACAAGGTTCTTTGTGAACGCCTACCGCCCCAGGTGGAAGTTAACTTTTTCTTATCTAAACATCCTCTGAACTTTAGCCGTGTGCTTTGTATGCACTTGCTTTTGTTCCCCTGAATTACAGCAACTCGGACACAGGTCTTCTCAATTAGAACCTGAGTTCCCAGAGGGCAGGGTCCTGAGCAAAACTCCATTTCTATGTTTTCCCTGGCAACTCTACGCAGAGGATAATAAGCGATTATCAACTAGAAGATCCATTTGGATATTCTCACCCACAAGCTTTGGAGCACCGTATCAAACTGACACTTTCTTCCTATTTTCCTTTTTTGTTAAATAAATATTTTAAGATAGATTTACAGAAAAATTGCAAAGATAGTACAGAGATCTCCCATGTACCCCACACCCGACTTCCCCTATTATTAACATTAATAACATGATACATTAATACGGTACATTGGTCACAATTAAGGTACTAATACCGACACATTATTAAGTCTGTATTTTATTCAGGTGTCCTTGGTTTGTACTTGATGTTCTTTTTCCTGTTTCTGGATCCCATCTAAGACACCACCTTACACTTAGCGGTGCAGCCTCCTTAGGCACCTCTTGGCTGTGATAGTTTCTCAGATTCTTCTGATTTGGGGTAACTATATTGGTTTTCTTTTGCTGCAGTAAATTGCCACAAACGTAGTGACTTAAAGCAGTATCAATTGATTATCTTCCAGTTCTGTGGATCATACGTCCAATGCAGGTCTCACTGGCCAAAAAATCAAGGTGCCAGGAGGACATTCTTTTCTAGAAGCTACACAGGGGCCACTCTGTTCCCTTACCTTCTTTTGGTTTCTGCAGGCTGTCCTCCTTCCCAGCACACTGACCTCTGATCATGCTGAAGAGCACTGGTCAGGGATTTTTCTAGAACATCCCTCAATTGGGACAATTCCAACACTTGTGTGATGTTTTCCTCATGATGAGACTGGGGGTATGGGTTTGGGGAGGAAGACCGCACAAGAAAAGTAACTCATCACATATCAAGTACACGTGCTTGACTTTCCACTGTAGGTGTGAACCTGGGTCACCTGGCGGAGGTAGCATTTGTCACATGTGGCAGACAGAAGAGTTTCTCTGGGAGTATATCCAAGCCCCACTCCCTGAACACTATGAGTATATTAGCTTAGACGACAGAGGAGCATTAAGGGTGCAGATGGAGTTAGGTTCTCTAATCACCTGCTTTTCGGATAGGGAGGTCATCCCAAATCCCCCAGGTGGGCCCACCAGAATCGAAAGGCAGTAAAGAGAAAGAGGCGTGATGAAGGAAGCAGTTCAGAGGGATGTGGTGTGAGAAAAAAATGGACCTGCTGTCGCTGGCTTTTAAGACAGAGGAAGAAACTCATGAGCCAAGGGACACAGGCAGCCTCTAGAAGTTGGAAGAGTCAAGGAACCAGATTCTCCTCTGGCACCTCCTGAAAGTGAGGCAGCCCCGCCCACACCTCTATGAACACTTTGAGTTTGGCCCAGTGTTAGAATTCTAAGCCACAAAACTCAAAGGTAATAAGGTTTTATTATTTTACACCACTGCTTGTGGTCAATGGTTACAGTAGCAATAAAAATGCACACATAAAGTTTCTCCACTGAAAAATTCTTTTCTCTCCCGTTCCACAGTCTACTCTTTGAAAGGAAGGCTCTACACATGGTCCATGCATGAGCAGTGGGAGTTACGCTCCACCCACTTCCTTGAAGGTAGAGTAGGTACAGAAATCATTCGAAATTCCTCTGTAGGAGAAATCTGTCTATTCCCCCCACCCCACACATACACATTTATTTATTTAATCATTTATTTATGTCAGTATAAACTCATGTATATTTATTTGATATTTAGGATTATTAGAGTTCCAGTTATATCCCCTTGGCCAAAAATAGGTCATATGCCCAGCCCTGGACTTATTATCAGCAAAAAGATCTCCAGACTGGTTTTGACTGGTCATGATTCACTACTGGGGCCATATACACCATCCATCCCACCCACCCACCCCCAAAAAATATAGACAAACACGAGGGAAGGAATGCATAGTTTGCTGTTCAGTGGGCAACAAACAATGAATACAACTAACACGTAATCTATTTTTGTTTTAATATGAAATGAGTTCAAAAGACACTGGTGTTCTCAATCTATCAAGCAGAGACACCAGACTGATTTATCATCACATTTGAAAATAAACTTCTTACAGTCTTGACACATAGAGGCAGCTGAAAAAATTAAAACATGCTTTACATATTTCACATTGAAGCATGAAGTTTTGTTGTTGTTTTTTTAAGTTAAAAATCTTAGAAGAAAAGTTGCACTTTTCAGGAGTCTTGCTATCAACACCCCAATAAAGAATCCCAAAAAACAAATTTACAGAGTGAAGTTCCTGGTTTGTTGCTGTTGTTTGATTTTCATATGTCACCCTAGCTAGGCTATAGCCCCCAGATATTCAAATGCCATTTGAGGGGTTGCTGTGAAAGATGCTTGCAGATGTACTTACAGCCCCTAATCAGACGCCTTTAAGTAAAGCAGATTGTCCTGGAGACATTGGGTGGGCTTGATTGAATCAGTTGGAAGGATTTAAAAGCAGAGCTGAAGCTTCACGAATAGAGAAGAAATATGGACCACTACCACCCATATCCATATAGTCAAGCCTGCCCATGATCTTCCCTTCCTGATTCCTGCCTGACAGATTTAACACTTGCTCACCCAGCCCCACAGTTGAGTAAGGTGATTCTTATAATAAATGTTCCTGCCACCCTTTCTCCTTCCCTCCCTCCTCCTATCTATCTAATCTAACCTATCTATCTATCTATCTATCTATCTATCTATCTATCTATCTATCTACCTACCTACCTACCTACCTACCTACCTACCTACCTACCTGTCTGTCTATCTGCCTGCCTACTTGCCTGCCTACCTGTCCATCTTTCTGTCTGTCCATCCGTCCATCCATCCATCCGTCCATCTGTCTGTCTATGAGCCTACCCTCCCAACCAACACACTGATTCTGCTTCTCTGGTTGAACTCTGACTAATCCCCATAAGAGACAAATTATTTCAGACAGGTTCACCTTCTGCTTAGCATTATGATAATATTCCTTCTTTGCCCTAATATTTCTGTTTTTTCTCTTAAAATTGTATCAACTCTTAAAAAGAATCAAACAGTTTCACTGTAATCCATTCAGTGTTCAATACCCTCTACATGAGTCACATCCTCTAGAATAAAACCTCTTTGGAATGTGGCTAAATTAGAAAAAGCCCAAGATGGGAAAACAGGGGCAGAGTGCAGAAGGTGGGGATGTGCATTTGCAAGATGAGAAAGAATACGTGTTGACTTTTGACAAAATAAATACGTCTACAACATCTGCTGGACTGGGGGTGTTGTGAGTACTCCACAGGCTTGTTGACACAGTGACAGAAGAAAACAAGACTCCAAAGCGGACTGATTCCAGGTCTTGCCTTTCGACAGGGGCCAAATCACAGTGCTTTCATTGGTCTGAAAAATAAAACCTCTTTAAATTCCTTAGCTGAGAGATGCTCTAGCCTTTTTTCCCTCCTACAGTGCATCCAGTCTTTATTGCTTTGTTACCTGAAGAATAACAAACTGCAGAAATTATCCTTTCCCTTAAATCTACCTCAGGCAATCTCTTCAGACAACAATATCATGTTCTTGGTATCTCGCTGTAATCGAATTAGCACAGGGTTTGGAGACAGAATTCCTGAGTTTGAGTCCCGTCCAATCTGTGTCAGAACATTCTCTATCCCCCTTACCTTTCTATTTTTCACCATAATACTCACAATCTTCTTGTATTCAATATTATTTATTTACTCATCTCGTTTATTCTTTTACTCCCACTAGAATCTAAAATATAAGCTCTAGAAGGGGTGGGATTTTCTATAGAGTCGCTGCTGAATTCTAGGAAGAGGTACAATGCCCAGCACATAACCAATGCTTACAAAATAGTGACCAAACCAAGCTCGTTCTGTAGTCTAGACATAATCACAGTCCCTAATCTCCTAGGTTATTATGCAGGGGTAGGATGATAATGCACAGGATGCCCTGGACTACCCTAGTCAACCTACAGAATCCAAAACCTTGCTACAGGGATTCCAACATCTGCTTCCTTCCCAGCAGAGGACACAGGAGAGAGAGAAATACGGGGTGGCAATAAAGCATTAACTGATTTTACCCTTCCTCGGAATTTACTATTCTATTACCTAAGATTTTTTCATTCTTGATCTACGACATTATCTTGGGTTTGAATCCATTGAAAAGTTTTTCTGTTTGCTTTAACCTAGTTCTGCACTAAGTAGAGATTTCGGAAGAATCTATTGCTGCTTCTCATTGAGTCAAGTCAGTCAGCCAGTCAACATTCTGCAGCGAGGGGTGAAGTATTAAAGATCAATAAGACATTTGTTCCAGTAACTAGTCATACTATCAAGAAATTCTTCTGCAGACGTAACCCACATACCCCACGCTGCACTTTGCAGTTCACCCTTCTTACTCTTTCTTTAGTAGAGATGAAGGGAAAATGAACCTCCATTCTGCAATGAAATACTGGCGAGCTTGCAAATAAACTCTTCTGAGCTTGCCACTTTGAACCCTGAGACCAAAGAACAGAAATTTGCAAGGCTTCATTTTCCAAGACTCTGACATAGAGAATGAATGATCAGTGTTAAATAAAAAAATAGTCACGAATGAAGTCCTCAAGGGCACACAACGGTGCTCACAGTGGTTCTGAGTCACAGGATTTTTTCTTGTGGTTGATAGCTTTATTTTTTCCCACCGTGAGCATTCATTATTCATATACGTATACATTCATTTGAAGAAAAGGGTTTTTTTTTTCTCTTTAAAATGGCATTTTAAATCTTGAGATAACAGAAACTTTGCAAATGTCTACAAAACCTTACTGTCACTAAGTAAGATGGGAGAAAAGACACAAAACAAACAGGAGTTTAAAACATGAAACTAGATAACCACAGGTCACATGAAAATATCAGTCAAAAGTTCCATAAACAAACTGTTTTGGCAACACAGTTAACTCGAACCATTTATAAGCAACTTCTCCTGGCCCTCCCAGTATTTTCTCATAAACACTAAGATATCGCGTGCTCAGGGACTGCCAGGCTATTGGCAGGAGACAAAACACAAAGCATGATTTTTACTAATAATATTTTATTTTAAAATGCCATCGATCTTAAGTTACCTCCAGAATTGCAAATTGGGGGCTTTTCAAGTAATTTATAAAGAGAAACTGTGAAGTTTATCTTTGAAATGAAATGAAATAATACCTGCATTTCCTACTTGGGGGAAATTTTATGTTAAATCACCCCGACAGGCAGAGATGACAAAACATTGAGAAATATTTAAAGATTTCATTTCTCTTCCTGATAACGACAAGGTTCATTTTGTGCTCTCAGCAGGGAAATCAAATCTGATTTACTGTCAACTACCTCGGTGCCGCTATCCACATTTCACATTCTTTAAACAGCCTCAGCATAGCAATGATATTACTGTCCCTTCACAAAGGGGTTGATCAACTGCCAAATGCCTGAAAATTATCAAATGCTTTCATTTAACACTACCTGTTTCTTTATCATGATAAAGCCCGATGCGTAGCATGTGGCAACCCATCATCATTTTATGGGTAAAAAGAAACTTGATCTATAAAACCACTCTTTGAAAGGGCAAACAATAGCAGTGAAAGGACAGACTACAGCTATACAGATTCTTCCATTTTTCTCATTTTCTCTCCTTTCTTTGTTTCACCCAAACAGCAAAATTTCTCACTCCTTTCCTTGGCCGTGTCTGAGGAAAACCAAGCCAGATTTTAAGAAAGCCTGCGAAGCATCTAAAAAATAACACTGACCACCTCACTCTCATAATCCCCAAATTACTATTCTGATCTTGAATCCCGAGCCAGACCAGCAGTGAGCTAAAAGGACCCGTGATTGAACAGGCTATGAATTTCAATGGCCAGCAGAAAACGAATTAAAATATTTAATCTTCCTACCAAGCTTCTAAGGTGTAGCAAAGCCCACGCTAACTGCCTCAACTGAATTGCTGGTTGGAGAAAAGATCGTTCGCAGCTTTTTGAGGGTGAGTAGGGGGTGCTATGTTTTTGTTTCTAGTTTTTCCAAAAGCTGGATCCAAGCTGGTCAAAACTGTGGAATTCCAGGGACACATCCCTGTGCCTAAACCTGTCCCATCATTATAGACCCTTTGGGTTTTACTCTTTCTTTCTGTGGCAATTGCCATAAATTATCAACAATAAGACTCGGAGGGAGAATGAGGAACGCAAAAGACAATCTGCTGTGTTCTTGAAGAGATACCGGGATGATGACTGTATCTCTATCCGTCAACGCTCCCCTAGCGGATAACTGAAGGCGAGATGTAAAAATGTTTGGAGAGCTGGTTAGTTGACGCCAAGAAACTCTGAATTCATGGCAAAACAGCATGACAAATGCTAATTTTAATAGCAGATATAACTAAATGCCCATTTTCCCCCTTTCCGAGCGCTAAATATGTTGGAAATAGTTGTATCAAAGTCGCTTGGCCCTTCAAATCAAAATCATGGCTTCTGTTTAGAATCGTGTATTTCCCACCATAGACGTGGATTTTCCCACCATTCTCTGAACACCTTCCATTTCTTTATTAACCATTCCGTCTTGTTATCGGTCCACCTCTCTACTATTATAACTATGACTATTATTGTAGACAACAGGAAACACTGAACTATATGTTTCTGTCTCAGACGAGTTCAATCTCGGATGAGTTCAAGTGCATACCGAGAGGAAGGAAAAGATTAGACACCTTATGAAACAAGCTTTTTCTTCAGAAGAGACTAACTCCGCCCCCACTGCTCTCAACCGTGCAGCCCACAGACTGCCTTCTACTGAAGTCGCCATCACAGAATTTAACCTTCGGCAGGTGTGCAAAATGGACATGCTCTGTCTTGCCACAGGGTCCTGGGACTGACTGCTGCCACTGCCGGTGCAGTCCAGATGTCTGGGGTAGTGTGGGGATTTCTGTGTGTCCGGTTGGCTACATTTATGATTTTGTACGCGAAAACCTGGATCCCGGCTGCCATGTCTTTTTAGGCTTGATGACCCAACTGTCTGCCTCACCATCACCTCTGATCATCTCATCCTTTCAAGCATGAGGCCTCATGCACTATTCACTCTGGTCCAAGGGCACAGGGAGGAGGAGGGTCTGTCCAATCACAGGGGCCCTTACCTCACAGTCCCACCCTTCACGATGCGGCCCCAGCTGCTGGGCAGAACCCTGAGTGAGGAAAATGTGCCTGGCAGGCAGTGCTGCTGAGTTCAGCCACCTCCCTCCGTCGCATGAGTACCAGGAACTAGGACTAGAACTATCTATTCCGCTTACCAACCCCTAATCTGCAGAGGAAAAATGAAAAGGTAAAAATGATGTGGCCACATTAGGGCAAAAGGAATTGATGGCAAAACTGGGTGCACAAATTAGGGTCTGCCAGTTTCTCCAGTTGCTCAACGTGTAGGTAGATTATTTTAAAGAAAAACATTAATCATTCACGTTTTTGAAATATGCAAATTGCTTCTCAACAAGTTTGATACATTGACTGCTATGTCCTTGTTAAACCTCTCCCCTTGGTTTACACACTTCAGGCTCCTGGTTTCCTCCCACCCTTCACATTACTAGGCAACATGGTCTTTAACCTCTCTGCCTCCACCGCTGAATTTTTCAATGTTGCGATTCTACTCTTTAGCTTACGTTTTCATGAACATGTTACTACAATGTTTATTTTGCAGGAAAAAAAGTTGTTTACTATTCACAGTCCTCCCTCTCCCTCCACCCCCACCAGGTAGCTTCTGAAACATATCTTGGTCTTTCAGGGAGGACTGCAAGGTGACCTTATGAATGACAGAAGACAGTGAAGACAACACTGACGTACAGAAATAAAAGCTTAGTTGTGGAAGATGAGGGGGTGGGCATGAGGGTAAAGGGAGGGTGAAGATGAGGGTTGTAGAAAGAGAGTGTGAAGAGCTGAGACCTCTCCTGCCGAGAAAGAGCCTTCGGGAAAGAACTGAAATATTTAAAAGGAACTACGTGCTGTGTGACATACTCTGTCGTCTCTCTCACAAAACCTTGTTAACAAATTCACATGCTTCATCGATGCTTCTGGAAAATGCATTTGTAGAGGGGTAGTTGGTTTTTGTTTGTCTGGGGTGTGCAAAGACATGTTGAAACTAATCTTAATTGAGGAAAAGCGAGAACAAAATGGCTCAAGTTCCGGGTGTCATTCAGACCAGTTCTCTCTGCCACACGCGGGATGCCCACCTGCCTTCCTCCCACACCCGCGTCAGGCTTCCGAGTCTCCATCTGGCCCAAACTGAACTCAAAAAATTGCTTCGCTTCTACCATTTCCATTCCAGTAAATGACAGCACTGTCCTCCCAGCGGTGACATTAGTGTGTGACATTAGTCTTGAAGTTCAGCTCCTTTTCACCTGCCCAGCTCTTCAGAGCAGCCGTCATGTTCTTCCTCAGTACATCTTGAAACCATCCCCTTCTCTCCGTTCACTCTGTCAGTCTTGACCTGAGCTGACATCATTTCTCTCTAGAAGTCCAATTAAAACTTTCTCACTGGTGGTCTGCTTCCAGTCTTACCCCTTGTAATTGGAATAATCTTTAAAAAGTATCATACCCTAAGAGCAGGGCTTTGGTTGTTTTTAGAATAAAATTGAAACTTAATTTAATTTTATTCTAAATTGAGAATAAAAATAAAATTTATTCTAAATTTTATTTTAAATTCAGAATAAAAATAAAATTTACTGACAAGGCCTTTCATGATATGACACCGGCTTACTTTTCTACCCAACCTCACTGCAACACTGTGATTTATAAGAAACATATATTTGGCCATTCAGATGACCAAAATGTACTTCTCATATATTTGGTCTTTATCGATGGTTCTTAACTCACGGCTCCCAAAACCCTTGGAATGTCCTAAGGGTTGGGAATGATAAAGGTGTCTTTTGTTATGTCAAGGAGCTGATTTGGGAAAGCACCTAAGGCTGGCCTGGTGGCCACTGGAGCCAATCAGGAGCTTAGAGGGTTGGAACTTTAAGTCCCAGGCTCCACCTCCAGGAAGGAGGTTGTGGAAACCTTTGATTGACAGCTTGTTGATGAGAAGTGTAGAGAGGGCCTGGGCTTGCAGCTGGCTTCTGATGTGTGCAGGCAGGGAAGGCGACAGGAAGCAGTCTCGTAAGACTGAACCCTTACGCTGTGAGATCCAAGGCTCTCGCCAGGTCAGTAGTATCAGAATTGCGTTCTCACACACCCTGCTGGTGTCCTGAGAATTGTGTGTCTGTGTGGTGGGAACTGTCCCCCCACCCCTCACGTTAGAATTGGGCCCAGAAATCCAATTTACTCATACGTCCTCCTTCCCTATCTTCTTGTTCTCGGGGGCACTGGTCACTTTTGTGTTCCTCTGAAGAGGCAAGTAATTTCCTGCCACAAACATGTTTTTGCTCTTCTGAAAGCCCCATTCCCTCTCATTCCCTGATCTCCACCTAGCTAACTCCTCCTCCTCCTCTACTCATACTTCAGGTCTCAGTTGGAATATCACTTCTTCAGAGAAGCTGCCCTAATCCTGCTCCTCGCCCTACCCCCTTGTCATTCCCGGACTGCTCAGGTCTCCCTGAGCACATGCTCTCATGGCACAAAACACATTTTGGTCACAGCACTTACTTTATCTATAACTAAGTAACCTTTTCTATAAGTATTGTCTGCCTCCACCACAGACTCAATTTCGTGATCCATGATATCAATGCTGTTGACATTATGTTAATGAGTTGCTAATTATTTAATGCTGTATAGTCATTTCTGGGCTCACCATTTCTGCGATAGGTTCTTTTGAAGCTAAGATATTAAAAATTGCATGTTTATATATGTCATATTTACGTTTGCTATTTCTATTTCTCTCTACTTTGGAAGAAAGAATATACCTAAAATATCCAATATATATATAGTATATATATATATTTATATAGAGAGAATATATATATTATCTATATTACCTGTATATTGTATATTATATATTATATATATTTTATATAATATATAAATACCATATTATTATATATATACTATATATAGGAAATTATATATATATATACTATATATATATATATATATATAAAATTAGAATTTAGATAAGAAAATAAAAAATTGTGGGAAATTTAAGGGAAATGGCATTTTCTCTTCAAAGGGCATGTTAATCACCAACAAAGACGCCCCCACACACCTATAAATGTGGTCTGCACCCCTAGAAATAAAGGACTAGTATCCATTTTAATTTAAATGTCACTCTCATTGCCGAGAGAGCTCACAAAACACGAGTTCCTTAGTGCCACCTGGGGTGACAAGTTTATGGCTTCATCATTACACCTGCTAATAAATGACCTGATAATAGGAATCAAATTCACTGAAATCTCTGCTCCCCTTGAACAATGTTGTAAAAGAATCAAAGTCAAGATGACACGCTCCACAGTATTTCAGAGGTAACAAAGCCTGAAGCTCTCACTGCAAAATGAGAATTATGTGCAGTGAGCGAGCTTATGTCACCCAAAACGTTTTGGGGGCTAACAGCCCACGGCGTCCTGCCCATGAAAACGGACCAAGAGAGAAGACACGGCGGAAGTCTGAGGGTGACTCTGTCTGCTAGGGACCGCCTCTGACTCCCTGGGAATCGGTATGTGCACACGGGCCTGTACATCTTAGACTTTTTCCCTGGGAAGCCTCTTCAGTCCCTAACTCCTTTAACATCCACTACTTATCAGTCTCGATTCCCTTGTTTGATAGGAACTCAGTGCACATTCTACAATGTTCTTGACTGCTTTTAGGCCCCGTGGGAAACCATAATGTAAAGTGAAACTGAAGGGGTTCAGAGCAGGCCTCCCCAAAATGTGCTGTTTTGGCATAAGGATTATTTTGAGCTGACAGGCAACCGAAACCCTGAGGGCTCAAAAGAAACTTTTACTTCTCCTTTAAAGAATACAAATTAGGGGCCTGGCTCACAAGAGTTATTACCAGAAATAACTTTTTATGACCTATCTGTGTGGCAGGGCAAACACTAATTACTGAGCATCTGCTCCTCTTCACGTCCGGTGAATGACCTTCCTCCCCTGAAGTCCCCGAGGCATCTCACCTTGTCCTTAGCTCAGGATGCCACCTACACCTCATTTCAGCTTTGTTTCTGCATCGCTCATCCACATGGGAGTGTCTGACTCGCTCATGTACACAGGGTTCCCACATGTACATGTGTAATGAAATTGGTTATTTTCTCTTGTAATTAATCTGTGGATTTAATTATTAGACCAGATGAAAGGGCTTAGAAGAGTAAAGGAAAATTTCTTTCTCTCTCCCACAAAATACAGAGTCACAGCTTTAAAATAACTAGTAAGGGAACATTTAAAACTTTCACATACATATATAAACAAAACTGGTGGCCGACTATTTTAAAAAATGGAGGATCTTTATATAGATGGCATGGTAGATTTTAAGTGAATTTAAAATAAAAGAAAGGTCATTGTGAGATAGGTCTAAGCAATAGTCTTAGAGAAACATATAAGAGCATAGGGTTTTACCTTTGTTTCCACCTATACCTGCTCACTGTGTTGGGTTGAAGAAAGCTGAAGGGAACACGTTGGCTGATGTCAAGAGAACTGAGAGAAAATATTGATAAGGTGGGGCCACAGTAAGAAAGACTTCAAACACTGAGATGAGAACATCTGAACAACTTTAAAGGGTGAAAGGAGTGTTATATTCTTCATAAGAGTGACATAAAAGCAGTGCTAAAAGGAAATGACAGATGAAGAGAGACAATTGCTGGTGAGACTTGTTAAGAGACTGTCACACTAATACAGGTCTAAAAAACGCTGAGGGCTTGATTATAGAGAACAAATGAGAATAATATGATGATCGAGAATGATACTGAGAAATAAGAATCTTGGATACGGTGACTGATGTAGATGTGAAAGAGAAAAGATGACTTGAACCTTTTGATTCTTGGAGTTGGGAGGAATGTTATTTCAATCAACAAACTTGGAGAACTGGACATCAGTTTGGGAACTACTCATGTGGGCTGGAGAGGATTTTGCAGTAAAGAACAGAGGTTCAACTGGAACTGCCAAAATTTTAGAGTTGAGAGACTCCAAAAGTCCATAGGGTTCAAATTCCCAGCAGAATTCAGGACTCCTTTCTATATTATTCCCAACAGAAGTGCAGATTTGGGAATATGACTAGGAATCCCTTCCCCGTATTGAATTAAAATTTACTCTCCTGTAACTTGCACCTAAAATTTCCATTTCTACCTTCTGGAACAATAGTGGACAAAATTACTCCATGTGATAATTGTTCAAATGTGACAGTCTTTGGATTCCCCTTTTAATTCCAGCTTTTGAAGAAGAACCATCCCAAGTTCCTTCAGGTATAGCTCATTAACATAACATAAATTTATTAATAGATATTTTAAGGTATCGCAAATATCTCCCAGCTATGAGAATTAGTGGTTGCTATTTTAGCCTTAGTGCTGTATTGTACAATCTCTTATACAAAAACAACAAAAACAAAAAAAAAAACAAAAAAAAAAAACAGGCAACTTTCTTTTTCCCGACAGTAAAAAATATAAAAACTACATTCAAAACTAAACTATCTTGTGTTTAATGAAAACCCAACATCAGCAAGTCTGAAGAATTTGGAGTTGGGCTTCTAACTTAAACTAAAGAATTTTAAAAGAATCAAATGCAATTTTCCCAAAGATTGTGACTTTCTTTGCTTGTTTTCATGCTATAAATTTGGCAGGTCATAAAGATTTTAGAAAAATTATCATCATTGTCTGGTATTTTTACCAATGCATTTGCTTGTAAACCTTGAGGTGCATTCATGAAAAAGAAAAATCAATTGAAGTATCTATTCCCGCTGGAGACGGAATTTGATGAAACCTCCATAAAATTAACAAATGTTGGCCAACTCAAATGACTTTTGCTCTGGCATTATGCCTCAGAAAATAAGTTATTATTATTTATGACCATAATAATGTGTATTTACATAATAAGTTCCTCAGAGGAGTTGAAACTCAAGTTTTGCTCACTCAATAGCACCTCTCATTTGTAAAAGGCAGAAAACTACAGCTTTGTTGCTCCAGGAGGGAAAATGTGTTAGAAAGGCACTGGCCCATCCAAGCAAAAGTCAGAACTCAATGTGTCAGCAGTCAGAGGACACTCGTGACTCTTGGGAATCAACACTCATGACATTTAAGCTTTCCATTCATTGTCAGCTAGTCTCATAAAATAAAAACCTCAGACACTTACAAATAAATGCCAAATCCTATAAGCACCTACTATGTGATCAGCTTTCCATGATAAGGAAGAAGTGGCCCAGTCTCAAAGCAGAGAAGACAAGGTATCAAAATAAGCAATAACTTGAGACTCTTGTCACCGAGAATATAATGACTTATGTAGAGGAAGCAGCAGCATTGCTAAATTATAAGAGAAGAAAAAAAAAAAGAGCTCTTGTTTTATTCTCTACTCTGCAAGCAACCTGGAGCTAGTTATTTATCCCACCTGTAAAATGCAATGCAACTGTACACAGCTGTCCTGTCCCAGAAGGGTAGGTGAGCATTAATCACGTGTAGGCATCTGGAGTTCTACAAATGGTGCTGTGATATACAAACAGAAGCTCCATTCTGTTTCTGTAACACAGTCGCAGCCCTGACACACTGGAGGCTACTTTCAGTTGTCCAGATAGTACATCTACATGCATCCAACATCCCTCTTCAATATCTCTTAAGGATTAGCTGAAGACCAAGATAAAAATATGATTCGATGGCTGCACATTAAATCGAACGAGGCTGAGAGATGCAAGGACTCAATTTACTTTCGTGATACAAAATTAACCTTGGAGGTACAAAATTATGGCATTGTTTTATAATTATAGATGTAGTCTCTGTATTTATGAGGCATTACGAAATACCTGACCTTCCTGATGTAGGTTAGCTAATTATTTTGTTTCTAGCAATAGCAAGTTCATTAAACCTGCATTTCAACATAAGTGTGACTAACACTTCATCTTACCACTTTCTATTACCATTGTTCATGACACATTAATTAAATTTCATATTCGAGTATGAATTTAGAATTTAAAATTTAGCCATTAGCACTCCAGTGACTGTTGTTTACAGTAACACACTGTCAGTATAGAAAAAACAATAAATCCCTTTATATTTATTTACCTGTATATACATTTTATCTCCCTCTACTATACTATAAGCTCCTTTGGTGTAGAAAAAATTTTTTTTTAAAATTTATATTTGTAACCACAGCTCCTAAAAAGACATTTCTCACATAGTAAGCAAATTGTAAATATTTTGTAGCATGCTTGAACAATATCTGGATTAAAATAAAAGATATGACTTTTTCATTGGATTGTTTTTGGTGAGTAGAATGTTGTCAGCTTATACTGGTCAAGTCTTAATACTGGTTATATTCTGATTTATATAGGTTTTAAACAATTGCAAATCCAAAACCCAAGCTTTCAGCTAATGAAGATATGTTTACCTGTCTTCCCTTTTGATGATCATTTCTTAAAGAGCCAAGCACAGTGCAGGCACATTACATTGTGCCATATTCATGGAGAAATCCAATCTTCTCAAAATAGAATTAAGCCATGGATTTGTTTTTAATTAGAGCAGATTTTGAAAGATATAGAAATCATCCTTTCTCCTTTAAATATATTTTTCAGTAGAAACATCTCAATATTCAAATTTACATAAAAACATTTTGTAAATAAAGATGGAATCTTAAAAATTACCTTGCAAGCATAAAACCAAGAAAATACTTGATGCCAAATTTTTGACAGATGCTTTCTCCTGGACCATCACACTATCTTCCCTTAGATTTTTGTTAACCTGCTATTTTCTTTTTATCTTTCATCTCTGGAAAATGTGCAATACCATTTTCTTACTAATTCCTTCCTCTGAGTGGAACTCATAGTAAATCTGTATTTTTAATATGAAAGTTCCAGTTCAAAAATTCTAAAATAAATCACAGTCCTTTTTGTAAAATGAGGAAAATCGAGGTGTACATATTAAGACATAACTATGGAATTAGGTATTGTGAGAGAACTTTCGTTTTTAACATATATATTCCATGTGCCTGGCAGCATTGGTGCACAATTTGACATTATTCAAGTGAATTGCAATGTTAATTATTTTAAGATAATTTAATTTGCACTAAGAAAACTACTAGGTGCTAGTAGAAATACAAGTAAAATAAAAGGCTTAATCTTGAAGAACTTAAATTGGTAGTAATAAAACACAGATCCAAGAAATAAGTAAGAATAATTATAAATAAGTCAATAAGTACAAGCTATGCTCTACTCACTGAATAGGTAATGAAAAAAGAAGGGTGTTAATGGTTAATGATGGAGGTGATTTCACAGGCTAGCAATTCTCACCAGTAGATTACAACAGATCAGAATCAGCTTCATCTCACATTCAACTGTACCATGTGAATAAGCAGTGTCACTGGTCGCAGTGTCCATGTGGAAACAACAGATGAATAAAGCCAAGAAAATAACAACAAACAGGCTGTGAGAATTTTCCTATAACAAGTCAGCTTTGATCCTGAAGCACGTAAGTATTCACTCTCCCTTTGCAGGAGGACAAGGAGAGTTAGTGAACACAGGACAGCGTTAATGTTCAAAATATGTGGTGGCATCATTTGGAAGGATGAATTCAGATAAGGAAGAGACTTTCCCAGACTCAGCAGGGAAACTTATCTTTTATATGTGAGGGAAGAGAAAACGAGGAATTGTAGTAGATCGTAAAGCATCTAGATATAACGTACAGCATCAAAGAGGAGGGGATGAGTAATGTCAGGGTTAGAGGTGGAATTCCAACAGGAAATGTGTCTATTCTAGTCCAGTACTTAGAACCACAAGCTTCCTAGCTTTTCACATAGGGCTGAGGATAAATACAGTAGCTCATGATTGCTAGACCCTAGTTCAAAATTCATAAGAAATAAGAAAATAGTAATAAAATTATTTACATACTTAGCTAGCTGCTCTTGCCATTTAAACATCCCGTAAGTCAAATTAATAGCCTTTTATTCTTCAATTGTAAAACCTAAATCCCTAGAAGGCAAAGACTGGAAATATTTCTAAAGCTAACATAAAACCATAAATAGGAGAAAGCTTCAAAGAATAGTCTTACATTTTCCTAGTATAATGATGACATTTCAAGTGAAAAGAAGACAAAATTGGGATTTATGATAAATAAAGAGAGGAAAAAAATAGAAACTATATGTAAAAATAGTATTGCATTCTTGGCTTTTTCTCTATTTTATATAAAAAATCCACTACATTTCTAAGTAGACATAAGTAAAATTATATTAAACATTAATTATTAATTAACAAATATTAACCCTAGTGTAAGTTCAAAAATGGGTACAATTGATTTCCCATCTTCTTTACCCTCCACTAGATAAAAACACTTCCTCTTTTTTATTACTATTCAATTTACAGTGAATATCAGAGTGGGTTTGTGTTGCTATTGTGATCAGAGAATTTAATCAAAATGTACGAAAACAAGCAACAGATTTGTTTTTCCTTCTGGAAGTTAAATTGCATATGGAGAAATAATTTCTTTTTTTTTTTTTCTTTTTACCCTCCAACTCTGAAGTTCAGTTTTAACTTATTGATTCTACTTTATGGTGTTTCAATCTTTGATGAAGCACCTCTCAGGGGGCTTTATGCCTAGAAAACAAAAACAATATCAAAAACTATAATTTGGAACTGCTAAATATAAAAATAAGAGACTACGAAAGCCAACAAGCATTATCAAAAGGCAGCAAGCAGATGAGATTAAGCTTGTGCACTCATTTTTCCTAGAAAGAATTTAAAGTGCTCTTTGTTTTGATTGTAAAAGTACACTTGCTTTCTCAGTGGTTTTATTTGGTGTCTGTTGATCCAATAGGATGAAGAAAACCTTCAGCCATATCTGTGATGATAACCCCATCTCAAAGTGGGTACAGGCTAAGGTACTGGCTCCTACATGTGCAATCACAGCTACCTCAGAACCTTCTGGAGGGCTTGTTCAGCAGACTACTGGGCCTGCCCACCTCAGAGCTTTCTGTCCAGTGGCTGCTCGCGGTGGGGAAGGGAGTAGTTCTCAGGTTTTATTTTCCAGTAAGTTTCCAGGTGCTGCTGGACCTGGGACCATCCCTTATAAACACTGGACTCAGGGGACTGGGGACAAAGGAGATGAAGGAACTGACGCATGTAAAGATTTAGGCTCCTTGGGATCCAGCTACACAAAAAGTTCCAACCCCGGAACGTAACTGCCGATGAATGTGCTATGTAAATATAGACGGCAGTAAATATTTTCAGCTCCTTTCAGAAATCATGTAATAAATGCTTCTGAGGTGTAACGTCTAAGATTAATCTCATGTACCTAAGAACCGACAAAGAGCTAAAGCTCCAGAACTAAGAGCGATGTGATGCTGGATAATCCATTTGTCTTACATATCCACGCCACACTGCCTTCCTCACTGTGCATTTCTTCAACAAACGTGGGCCTGTGTACACACCAGCTCACACCTTCTGCCAGGCCCACCAGGAATGACTGCAGGGCAGGCACGAGAGTACAGATGAAGGCCCACATACCATGTGTCTAAATATTCAAAAGTTATCATTCCACCTAAGAAAAAACTATTAAATACATTTTCTCCATGAATCTTAAATACACTTTCATTACGACTGGGTAGGCCCATCTCTAAGTTAGAAGGTGCAGACTCAGAGTTTTGTGTATAAATATTAAGGCTTTAGAAGAATCATCACCCAGCTGCAAAGCACCTTCTCATTCCAACCTCAGCTCCGACTTACACTGTGAGAAGCTTGGAAATTTGTCTACGTCCCACAAAAACAACTGCCACTCATAGTGGCATGGTCTACCATGGAAGGCTGGCCCCATGGAAGATGCTTGCATAGACCCTGAGCAAGGACTCAGAGCCTTTTGAGCAGGGAACTCTGAGACTTCTGGGACCTGAAATGTAGTCTAGATGAGAGAATACAGGCTCCACGTTGGAAGTCTTCTTGGCCTCAGCAAACATCGTATTTAACCAGGGGGCATGGACACAGATAAGTCAAGGTGGGCTCACTGCAGAACAGAGCCCAAGGAAATGCTGCCCTCCTCCTCAGAGACCTACAGGGTATTCCCTGATTACGTGTTTTTTATCAAAACCTCAACTACTTCACTCATTCTAAATCTACAAGTAACTGATTTATAAAGCAAAAGTGGTTTTTCTCCTAAAGATGTCTTCATTTGTACTGTTTTTCTTAGAAACAGCCTAATGATAGAATTTCAAGCCTCACTAGAACGAGAGGAATGGAGAGGTGAGTCCATGGGAAACGAACGTTTCTCCTTGATACTATGAAGCATCCACTCAAAAAATATGCAGCTCTGGTCAGCACAGTCAAAGGACATGAGAATCAGGAGGCCCGAGTTCTAGTTTTGTTCTGTTATAAACTCTTTGCTCCTAAATTAAGAGACTGTGAGCAAATCACAACATTTCTACCACTCAATTCCTTATTTTAAAAACAGAAATATGTCTACAGCTATGCCACCCTGAATGAGCCAAACCCCCGTCTGATCTCGGAAGCTAAGTAGGGTCAGGCCCGGTTAGTACTTCGATGGGAGACCTCCTAGGAAGACCAGGTGCTGTAGGCATAAAAAATAAAAAATAAAAAAAATAAGGGATTGTAAACTGACAAGTTCCTTGCAATCTGTGAGGTCAACCAAAGGTTGCCTCACTGCCACCCTCCCCCCCAAAAAAAGAAAAGAAAACAAACAAACAAAAAAAAACCAGAAATATTAGATTGACTCTGAATTTCAAAAAAGTGGCAAGGTGAAATATAAGCGTCAAGGTGGAGGTGGTAGTGGTAAGGATTGTTCCACCATCAAGTAAATTTAGTTCGCACTGCGTTAAACACTGCTAAATTGATTTACTTCCTGCTAATACATATTTTTGTTCTCAGAGCACAGGCATGGAATAAATAGTGTTCCTTAAAGTTATTAGAACAAGGGATTACTTCCTAAAAGAGCAAAAACTGAATTAGCGCTTCTCAAGCACCTGTTGAAAAAGAGTCGATTAGATGACGCATTAGCTATTTATAACTGTGTCACAAATAATCCCAAACTGTGACTTAAAAATAGGTAATACCTCTTTCTGTGGGTCAGGAATTTAGGAGAGGCTAAGACGAGAAAATTAGGTTTAGAGGCCCTTACACAGTTACAGACTGGACATCGGGCTGGGCTGAGTCATCTGAGAACTAGACTGAAACTACAGGAGTCACTCCCCTGGTAGCTCATTCACATGACTGGCCGTTGGTGCTGGCTGTTGGCCAGGAGCCTCAGTTTCTCCTCACAGAGCCCTCCTCAAAAGGCTGCATGAAGGTCCTCACTACAAGGTAGCTCGTTTTCCCCAGAGTAAGAGGCCAAGGCAAAAGCCGCGATGCTTTCTATGACGGAGCCTCAGAAGTCACACACCCTCACTGCCACCATGTTCTGTTGGTCATAGTCATCTCTGAGTCAGCACAGGAGGGGATTACTGAAGGGCATGAATACCATAAGGAGCGGCCTACTGAGAGCCATTTTCAATGCTGGCTACCACAGATGATGTCTATGAACTCTTCAAATTCTAAGATTTGATGACTGTAGGATATTTAGAATAATTTTTTTAAATATTAAAATACATTCAATTGAAAATAGACTAAATGTTATAAAGGCATAAAATTATCTACAGTAGGCAAAATAATGGCCTCCCAAAAAGGTCCATCTCCTAATCTCTAGAACCTGTAAATACATTAACTTCACTTGGGAAAAGAGACTTGGCAGTGGATTAAGATATAGATCTTAAAAGGGGGGGTAATTACTCTGGATTATCTAGGTTGGCCCAATCTGGTCTCACAAGTAAAGGGTCTTTCTTGGCTGTGGTTGGAGGGAAATGTGACCAAAGAAGAGAGAATCAGAGAGATGTCAGTGTAAGCAGAATTCAATGTCCCACCATTGCTGACTTTGAAAATGGAGGAAGAGACCAAGAAACACCAGGGATCTCTAGAAACTGGAAAAGGCAAGAAAATGGGTTCTCCTCTCATGTTGCTAAAGAGGAACCCAGCCTGGACGTTGACCCAGGGAGATGCATATTGGACTTCTGACGTACAGAACTATAATAACACAGAAATCTGTGTTCTTCTAAACCACCAACTCTGAGGTGATTTGTTCCAGTGGTTGAAGAAAACTATAATCACCACAGCAATTTAATTTTTGAAAACACTTGATAATATTAAAATCTTGAGTTCATCACTCAGGATAAATATAGACTTTTATCTAATGGAATTTGTGGTCCCTGTATAATTATCTTAACATTCAAGTTTTGCCTTGAGACCAAACAGTCAAAAATTAAAATCTCCTGAGTTAGAAAACGTATTATGGTGAAATTGTTTTGAACGATATATTCCACCTCTCAGAAGACAATACTGGATTTTATTTTTAACAACAATTCTTGAGGAAACTCTTAAAGGTAGATGAAATTTAAAATTACAAGAACCAGTTTTGAATGGGATAGAAGGTTGAGAAGACCTACATAAAAATAAATTTGATTGTATCAAAATTTGTATAAAAATATCTGGATAGAAAAAAGATATTATCCTATTTGACCAGTAAAACGTACTTAATATTATTATTCATTTGTAATGTTTGCATTTGAATCCCTATTAGCAATACACTATAAAGCCTGGGGAAGCTTTCAAGTTTAAACCTTTATTATTAATCTCAGAACACAAACAACCTAAATGAGAATATAAGAATAAATATTTTACAGTTAAAATTAGCAATAGAAAGTATGACTAAACACCAGATGATTAATTTTCAGATAAATGATTCAGAGAACTACACGGGACTTCAAAAGAAGGAAATATGATTAAGTGAGACCAGGAAAAACACCATGTTGAAGATGCTATTTTACCTGAGTTTTGAAAAGGGCAAAGAATTGTATATTAGGAGAAAGGAGGGAAGAAATCCCACGTGCTAATCTAGAGATAATAAAATATGTCTGTCATTGTACAAATTACTCAATGTTATAATTATTGGTGACCTATTTAGGAATTCCTTAAGGATGAGAATCATGTCTCACATCTATACTACAGGATTTATGAGTCCAAAGCATGTAGTACAAATTCAATAAATGTTTAGTGTATGAAACAGATGACTTTTAGAACAGTGAGGTTATAGGGAAAAAAATGTATTTTCACAAAATAAATTTGAAGGCATTTACAAGATGAATTGAGGTCCAACAGGGGGCTCAGATGCCTGTTAAAAGATTGTATTAACTTTCTGAATAGACGATCAAATCATGAACTGATGGTTGGCAATGAGAAGAAAGAATAGATATGAGACATGTCAATAAGAAGGATATGAGAGATTTAGGCGTTGGGATAAGGGAGGAATCAAGATGAAATTTGATGCTTAGATCCCATGTGACTATGTTAAGGATGCTGCAATGAACAAGGACAGAAAATGAGAAGATGATTTGCAGGCAAAGACGCTCAGTGTGGTTTTCAACATGTTCGATGAGGTATAAAGCATATGAAATGCACATGGACAGAGGGAGCATGCTCTAGTAACTTGGGAAGGAGGACACACATTTGAAAGCTGTGTCTCTTCATCCAAACTGGAGCCACAGGAAAGGAGGACCTCGCCAAGTGAATGTGTGAAAAGAGTAAGCATGCAATTTACCAAATTCCCACATTTTAAAAAGGAAAGGAAAGAAGACAAAATCATAAGAGACAGAGAACAGAGATGTCCAAGGGAGGCCTGGAAAAGATAAGGCAGATTAGCCCTCAGGGCCAAAGGCTTCTGCAAGGTAAAAGGAGCCTTTGTTTTGAGGAAGTGTTTTTGGATTTGTGGTAGATGGCTATCTGTGACCCTTGAGAGAATACTTTAAAAATGAAAATCCTTCTGCTTCTGAAACTTATTAAAAGTTAACACATTAAACTAAAATAATAGGATTCTCCACAAGTATGCAACACCCCATCACATTCCCTCCTCAGCGCTTTTTCCCAGGTGTGTAGCCAAAGTAACCCAAATAGCTATAGGCTAGTGGAATAGCTAATGGCCAAAGCGCCCACCCATGTAAGCCTGAGTGCCTGTGATGGAGGTGGGTGCCTATACCTTAAACCTTGAAACTAGTGAAGATGACAACAGAAAGGACCTAGGAAACTCAATTTTATCCTGATGGGAACAGAGACCTAGGATCTGCTCAGACCCGAGTCCCTTAGGTAGAGAATTCAAGTCGGTGTGGACACTTCTTCATTCTTCGGGAGCACCTGCTGTCTGAACCAGGGAGAAAAAGCGTAGCCACCCACCCCCCAAATAATCAGTACAGCAACCCTGGCCCTTGACACACGCCATGACACAGACCGAGGTCATTTCTTCTAAGACGGGCACTACCTTTACCAAGTTTACATTAAGGATTTATATAGTAAGGCTGCAAGATGAAAACATGTTAAATTAGCAAAACTCTGGGTTCAGAAAGGTGTATTTTATAAGCCAGTAAGTAGATGAACCATGCTGCCTCCGTTCATGCTGACATTTTTGTCACCACACTCTGCTAATTATTCGGGATAACATTTTTCATAATTGGCAAGGCCATGCCCCCCTGTGTGGACTTTCTCACTGAATGCTGAAAATTGCTAAATACAATTTATGTAATTTATTTTTGTCGATAACCTTATTAGTGTTTCCACTGCTGAACTGTGTTTGTGGGTGGATGTGTGTATGAAAATGCAGCCTTGACTTTTCCAAAAAAGAAGTTATATAACTTTACACTTCATAAATTTAACCACCAAAATGTTATCTGGAATAAGTGTTTCTGAGAAGCACTGTTTTACCACTGACTGCTTTGATGGGAGTTGATTAGATGATGGTTTTTTCATCTGTGTGTTGTTACTGATATTGGCCCCATTCCACTTGGCTGCTGAGGTGTCTGAACACTCACAAACAGAAATTACCCATAAAACCTGTGACGGGGTTCTCTGGGTTCACGGCCACAGATCACTGCACATCTGGATGGGTTGTTTCAGCTGAGTGTATAATGTCACATCCCTTGTAAACACGATACACCTGTCTCTCTGTTTAACAGACAGTTTTTGAAGCTGAAGCATTTATTTTCTCCCCTGAACTCAGCAGTGGCACATTCTTCACTGACAGTGAACCTGGGAGTTCCTCAAACATTCCAGGATTTCCATTCTTTTATCTTTTGCTTCAATAACCCTTTGCTTCAATAAACTAGCAGAAAGATTGGCTTAATTTGACATAAAGGGGGAATGAAAAGGGACACAATGGAAGAATCAAATACTGGAAGATTCCTGATTCCTTTTAGAGATTCGAGTCGAGGATCTGTAATGACCTTCATTTTTCACGTGATGAAAGTCACATTTGCTGTCAGTGTTACAAAAGATAAATCACCAACCCATCTGCGAGCATCATCTATGTGCAAGGCTCCATGTAACGGTATTACAAAATTACACAGCCGTGTGTATCACTGTTGTCACCCTACTCTGGAGTAGCCTAACAACCATTTAGAAGTCTAGGATGGATATGCATGAAAAGATACTACACTAGACTTTAGATAGCTGTCAATCATGTGCAAGGTCAGAAGAAAGCAAATGATCAAGGCCAAGTGCCTGTGTCCATAGGAAGCAAGGAAGGAGCTCCACCCTTTGGTTTAAGGCCTGCACTGCTACCCATCGAGTCATTCCTGGTTACCACTTGGCCCTTCGCCTCCAAATCATTGATTTCAATGGGCCATTTTATTAGTGTAGGCCTCAGAATTTATTTTCACCAACAGCCACACAGTATATACCACATTTCTGCTCTTTATCCCCAGTGTTCTCCTAAGCCTCAAAAACACCTATTTCTAAGGTATGTATCCTTGCTCACACTCACCTTTACTCTTACTGGATATACCAGTAAAATAATTACCCTGGGAAGAAAGCGTAGGTGTCAGTACTTAAACACTGCCAGGACCTTTGGAACTGGAGGTCAAATAATTATCAGAACTCCTGAAAGTCAATCTCCATAATTATGGCTCATAACAAGTGGTTTAAGACAACAAAATGGAAGACAATTTCTGAAGAGGAAAAAGTACTCATACATTTTTTTCTAGAACTACAGGACTTAACTCACATAATTTGACATTGGTGGATTAAAAACTGCTTTAGATAGTTTCATAATTCATTCACTTCATTCCATACAGCTTTACTGAGCACCTTCTACATAGCAAGTGTCGCAACAGATGCTAGGAAAACAACAACGAACCAGTCTCTATGCTCGAGGAGAGACAGACAAGACAATAAGCAAGGAAGAAGCAGGCGTGCAATTCACAGAAGCGTGGATCAAGAAGAAAGGAGGAAAACCAAAAGGAAGAAATTTTGAGTTGAGTTTTAGAAAGAAAGACAGAAGGGAAAGTATATAACAAGAAAGCGAGACGACCCATGTTTTATAGGTTCATGGGGGGCCCCAAAATAGTGCCCTTTTACCTAAAGAAAAACCAGTTGAAAAAGAATCCAAAGACAACAGTGGATAGGAGCCAAAAAGAAAAGGCTAGGGTGGAGGACACAGGTGATATCTGTGGGCAGGTAGTCACTACGTGTGAGTTGGCCAGCCCTACTCCTTCAGTCACAGGCGATGTGAGGAGAACATGGAAAGCAAGAGAGACAAGCTGCCTCCCAGAGAAAGGGAGGGCGAAGGGGCTGTACTATCCACTAATATTCATGCTCAGTTTATTTCCAAGCCCTCCGATTGGATAAGTCACACTTTACCTTCTCTGGAGGGGTGCATGTGAGGCTGTGAAGAGAGTCAGAACTGCCACCCTAGTGGAACTTCCTTCCTGTTCACGGATACACAGTAGGATCTGGAAAGAAACACGACCCCCTAACACTGTGCAAATGCCTGGGCCTGAGAGAACATGCCCAGAAACAGCAAATAAGCTGACGCAGCTGAAGAGAAGTATGTGAAAACAAATGCAGCTCAGGATGAGCCTGTCAGGGGCCATAGCACAAAGGGCTGAACACAGGAAGCGAGGAATTTCTCTGTTTTATGCCTTGGTGCCTACCCTGTCCCCAACACCATCGACCCATTCCTACACCAAATCCAACCACAATTTCAATATTTTGAGGCCTGTGACTGAATGTTAATGATATTGTCCATCTGTGGGAAATAAGCCATTAATCTAAAGTCAGTAGACAAAGGAAATGGTTAAAGAATGGAAATAGTATATTACTCACTAGAAGCAACAAAGCATCCCTTCTGCCTGTCCATTCATTTGTATATCTTCTACACCAGAGTGTTACTCTGAAAATTTTTAAGCAGTATAGAATTACAGAAATAGTGTTTCCTACATCTAAAAAATGACCATTCACAAAAGTCTGCATGGGCATATTTTTAGTTATTAATTATTAACTACCTTGTGAAAGGTGATTTGGGCCAAGACATTTCCTGAATACTCACAAATCGATCTTTCATTCTGATCAACAGAAACAACTTCCTGGAAGAATTAAGTGACATTAAAACAAGTGTTTCTGATTAACTCCATGATTAAGATGAGTCTCTAAAATATTCTGTCCAGTTTCACCTATGAAATATAATCTGCAAATCAGAATCATAATGAGGTATCACCTCACACCTATTAAAACACCTAACCTCAAAAACAGAGTTTGAAGAGGCAAGTGTTGAAGAGGTAGCAGAGAAAAAGGAAGCTCTATGTGCTGTTGGTGGGAAAGGAAATTGGTGCAGCCACTGTGAAAAACAGTGCAGGTTCCACAATAGATTAAAAATAGGACAAATGTATGATCCAGAAATCTCACTTCTGGATATACAGTCAAAGGAATGAAATCACTAACTCAAAGTTCCTTGCAGCAGTATTTATAATAGCCAGCCATGCAAACAACTTGAGTGGCCCCTGACCGATGAATGAATACACACACACACACACACACACACACACACACACACACACACACACACAAATATTATTCAACCATAAAAAAGGATATCTGCCATTTGAAACAACATGAATGGACCATGAGAGTATTATGCTAAGTAAAACAAGTTGGACAAAAAGACAAATACTGTATGATCTTACTTATATGAGCAATCTTAAAAAGAAAAGAAAAGAAAAGAAAAGAACTAATAGAAACAGAAAACAGATTGGAGGCTGCCAGAGGTAGGGGCTGGGGATGGGAAATGAGTGAAGGGAGTCAAAAAGTACAAACTTCAGCTGTAAAATAAATAGGTCCCAGGGATGTGATGTACAGTATGGTGACAACAGTTAAAATACTGTATTGTATCTTTGCAAGTTGCTAAGAGAATAGATCTTAAAAGTTCTCGTCACAAGAAAAAAAAATTGTAACTGTGAGTGAGGTGATGGAGGTTAACTAAACTTATCGTGGCAATCATTTCTCAATATATACATACAGCAAATCTTTATGTTGTATACCTAAAACTAACGTTATGTGTCAATTGAATCTCAATAAAATGGGGGGAAATTTTGTAAAAAGATGCTCTGGAAGATCTTAACCAAACATTTACACATAACACACACATCATAATAGACTGAGCTATACCATAAGCTGTTTTCAGAACAAAATAAGAATATAAGTATAAACATAAATACAATAGACACGGACATCAAATAGGAAAGTAAATCTTCCCATCGATAGCGCCCCCCATGGTTCATCTACCCATCGAATACAAATTGCATCCGCCTGAAGTTTTCTCTTCTACTGGTGCTTAAATGTCCTGAACACAAAAACAAAGGAAGGGTGTCTTTATTTGCATAGGGTCACCTCACCTTAAGAAAGCCTCCCCGCTTACTTCTCTCCCCCTCCCCGCCCCCATTTGGCTAGTGAAGCCCTTTGACTCCCGCTGCTCAATTCCTGTTTGCTCTCAGGGTTGTTTGATCACTCAGCACAGCAGAACAGCATGTAGCTGTTGCCTTTTTGGCACAGGCTTGATATTCAACAGTAGGTGGTTCCTCACCATTTGGCTCCTGCTTTAGGACAATGAGTGACAAGAGTCACACAGCACTGCTTATGTAACTTACAAAAGAGAAAGGTCTGGCTGGGGGGGTGGCTCTGCAAATCAGCAAGATTTTCAAAACAAGAAGAAAAGGTTTTTTTCCCAGCACCCCAAGATAAAGATGACTTGGCCAAATTAATAAAGAACAATTCCGTCAAGAGAATAAATCAAAATGGAAAATGTCATTTTTTAGGTCAATGCTATTTATAATAATCAAACCTGGATTCCTGAAAAAGATGTCTTTTCTTTCTTTTTTTGGGGGAGGAGGCAGGGAGGGTGGACAGAAAATATGATTCATCAAGGTGTTCACTTGTTTACATTCCTAACATAAGGAATATAAACCTAGAAAAAAAGTCTGCCTTAGAGTTTCAAAAAATCAAAACTTATGTAGCATAATTTTGAATGATCCTAATAAAACTCCTAATAAATGCTTGCCTCGTGCTTAGATGTTTTAGCTTCACACACAAAAAAATATGGTTTTTAGGAAGTCAAACATTTCTTAAGATGATAGCTCCGAAATAGTTCTTTATATTTCAGAACTAGTGTTTCTGAGGTCTTACGGAGAAGTTATAAAATAACATCTAGATTTCTTAATGAATCATAACTCCTTGCTGCCTGGGAATAATATTCACATTGCAAACAAAATTTCCAAAATTGCCAGTCGTGCTTTTAATGAATATAAGAACAAAACGAGCAAATAAAAACAGAGTCTGTAATCCCTTTGAGATCTGGAATGCAAATCTCCGTTTATTTACTATAATTACGTCTGAACGGGGCAATTTCCCTCCAACTTAGGAAGGTTAGGTTTTACCAGGAATTCAACGTCAGTTACGTCAGTTCCTTGCCCACCAGTCATACACATGTCCCTTTTTAAGACTGCGTCCATTGCAGTGACAGACTTTAAAAATAAAAGAAAAATGAAATAATTTTCACAATAACTCTACAATCTAATTTTCAAAATATGACTGGAAGAGAGGTCAAATACATAAAAAAAAATGATTTCAGTAAACTAAAAGCAAATAAGCATGCTATATATTACAAGGTTCTATTTTTTTAAGTCTGAAAAGGTATTAGGATGACTGGCAGTAAATAAAGTATAGAGACACAGCTGTAGAGTGAACAGTCATTGTATTGGTGTCAAAAGAAATGGGTTCGTGCCAGCTCCATCCCTAACCACTAAGACCTTCCTGAGACTCTAAACAACATTGCCCTACATGAGGGGGTTGTGAAGTTCAAATCCTATTATGTACGTAAAGGTGTTTGAGAAATTGGAATATATCCAGAAAAAAGTTAGGTATAACTGTAAAAATGTAAGGTTATGATTTTATTAAGGTCAAGTAACAGCTGCCATTCTTATCCTTCTAGTCTCACTTTCATTCTTTACAAAAGAAAATGATTTTCAAACATCAAGTGCATGATTATGAAGTCTCCATAAATCAAAGTAGCCAAGCTTACTACTTATTTATTTAATCCTCATCTCCATCCTGTGGCTCAGGTATGTCACATAATCATATACTTTAAATATGAAAAAAAAGACTTTAATCAACTTCTAATCCCAAATCACAATTTTAGAGACAAGGAGACTGAGGTGCAGATATAGAGTGAAGGGACCAAGGTGGTGTCCAAAAGCACCAAACCGCAAGCATAACAAGTCAGCTGGCAGTGGAGACGAGGATTCAGCCATAGCCCTCGTTCCTTCTGGCTACTTTCATCGCTGATGATAATTTCAAGAAAGAATGATGAGTTCTGGGGGTCACTGATGACACACAGGTATCGCCAGTGCACAAATGCTATAAATAGCATTGCTAGAAAAGTTAAAAATAACGATCAAATTTGATCAACTGTATTATTTGTGGTTGAAAAGTGTCCACGCTGACTAGACCAACACATTCAAACTCCATACATCTGTGCTCTGTCGCATCACGGGGATTTCACTGCACTAAGCCCATTTTCCGAGAGAGCTGGCTTCATGCTGAACTCAGCAGGAGAACCACAGGGCAGGACACCAATTAGTGGAGGCATTTGCACCAACTTGACAGGACCACTGTGCAGGGAAGTTTACTGGACCCCGAGCAATGGTGCAAACACGTCCTTTGGCAATAAGTAATTAAACTAGAAGTACAAACTTTATCCTTCATAGCTACGGCTTTGATTTATGTTCGAGAAAATCTGCAACCTTCAGACCATCTGATCAGTTGTCAACCCCACGTGAGCTTGTCAAAGCCACTAGATATTGCACTGTTCTCCTGTGTCACACTTCCTATGTGATCTCAGTTCAAATCTTTAGCAGGATAGGCATGAAAGCAGACAGAATTAGCATGTATTAGGTAGAAGCTGTCAGGACCTCAGCCTCTACTTTCTAACCATAAAAGCAGCTATAATTATTTGCCTTTCGGGTCAGCTCATGCCATCATACTTTTATAGTTCACAAGTTTCCATTTAAGCATAATTTTTAAGTATTATTTTTTCTAGGTTTTTATATCAAGGCTTTTAGGATCCCCCCCCCCCAAAAAAAAAGAAGTAAGATAAGTAGCTCTGTGCTGGCTGTATTTTTCATAGCACATGTTTTGCTTTTAATCCCAATTTCCAGCTCTAATTCCCTCTTGGTCTATTTCCAATCAGAATGATCTGCTAGAAAATACTAAGAAAAGATCACAAACCAAATCCTATGATAACATCCTCAGAAATTTTAAACAGCTCTAAGAGGTTTGGCCTCAGACCCAAACATTAACACAATCACTCAGTTTTAATGAGGCCAAACCAGCTGCTGGGCATCTGGCCGTGATCAAGGTCTGACTCTGGTGGGGCGGGTCACGCAGAAGGTAAGACGTAGTGACAGGTGATAATGTAATGCATGAAGCTACTGCCCTCAGCCACTTTATCTTATCACCTCGCTGGCATCCCAGAGGCCAGCTGTAAACAGTAGCTGAGGATCTGAAGAAGAAACCTATCTTTGAAAAGAAAGAACATTTTCAGGGATTTAAATAAACCCCTAACATGTCATAATGAGTTCATCAACCTGGAGAGACCAGAAATTAAACAGACCTCTGAAAGCAAAAGGCAGAGAAGGCTAAGAAAGAGCCAAGATGGCTGAATTTTCATCTTGATTTTAAACGGTAAACTTTACTGCTCTAAAGACACATCAAAGATCTACATCCCTTTAAAATTCCTTCCTGCTAAATAACATCTGTGAAAAAAAATGAAGTCGTTCGTGAGTACACTTTTTTTTGGTGAGTTAACAGCAATATATTTATGTCTGAATCATTTAATAATAACGTAGGGAAGTTCATTAAAAGCCAGCATCAAAAAAATCCTCGAGCCTGACATCTCAGCGGTAACTCGTTGACAAATAACTGCTTACAATTTTCCTTCCGATGTTTCATATGAAATCATCGTAGTATCATGATCAGTACAGAGCCTGCCAGGGTGCCAGCTGGGTCCAAGTCACCAAAAATGGGAAGAAGAAAAGCACCTATAAACAGTTTTAACACTTACTATTTAAATAAAACATTGACATATGTATATATGTCATACACACACACACACATATATATTATATATAGTATATTGATATATACATAGTATATGATATATACTTATATATAGTATATGAATGCAAAAACAAAAACGGTGAGATTGTTCCCTATTAACGTTATGCAAAACTGCATGATTTGGCTAATACATTTAAAGGGTTATGAAGAAATTAAAAAGGGTTTTAAAATCACAGAAATCAGCTTTAGCACCTGGAACTTGCTTCAGCTGACCTATAAACGACATCAAGCTGCCTTATTACAGAAGTCGTAAACGGTCTCTAGTAAAACCTGGGACACTACTTCATCGGAAAATGAGTGATGAAAATATAAGGCGAGATCCGCGGAGAACTCAATGGCTTTGCCTAACTCCCACTGAAACAGCACATGACTAAGCAGACAAGTGGGTAGATAGACTGTCTTCTGAGACCAGAGAGAGGCTCCCTGTGTCCCTTTCATGTAACCTAAGTCCTGTCCCATTGCTAAGACTATGTGTATGGGGTAGAAATTATTTCACCAACCTCAAGATTCTTTTATTCTGCAATCCACAACCTAAGAACATTGTCACAAATCTCTGAAAGGTACTTTTCTGTGTCACCAAGAACATGTATGCAGGCAGGAAATCGGGGTGCTCTACGCCAAGGGAGAACTCTCTGTGATGACGAAAATGTTCTAGAACCATCCTGTGTCATGTGGTAGCGTGAAATGTAGCTGCTGTGACTGAAGAACGGAATCATCTTATCTTCATCGATTTGAACTTCAGCAGCCACATGGGGACGGTGGCTACTTCCTCAGACAGGAAAGCTGTCGGCAGCCAGCATAAAGCTTGGGCCGTAACCCACTGGGTCTGCTGATAACCTGCACCGATCTGCATTGCACAGATGGTGCCTTCTTCTTGGAAAGATCTCTTTTGGTTCCATCACCACCACAGTTCAATTCTCATCCAAACATCGCCTGCTGTTAGATTTCTGCAAATTAGGAACTGAAAGGCCAGGGTAGAACATCATAAGTACGTTCCAAGTGATAGAAAATATTGGTAACAAGGCACTGACCCACGCACGCCACGTGTAAAGATCACATCACGTATTGTGCATAGCAAACAAGTCCACCGCAGCGATGAGCAACACGGATCTGTAGCTGCGTGAAAGACGTACAGGCCGGACATAAGAGTCCTCAGGTCTATGGAGCGGATCTTTTAAGAAACAGCTGTTTTCCCTACTGTGTCCGAGAAGAAACAGCCGTAAATTGCATCAAGGGAAATATAGATCACACGCAAAGAGTTTCCATCGAATGTCCATATTAGGCCATGGAATGGGTTTGCAGAGGGCGATCGTGGACCCCTTAACGCAGGACACTGTCATACATTCCCTGTGCTCTCACTCGCTGTTGTCATCCACTGTATGTGATTTCTGGAGCTGCATGTTTTATCTCAGCCGACGTTGTGTAGCTGAGTTTCTCACCTAACGGTCTTCCTGTATGTTTTCTGGACTTTCTACTCCCACGTAGTCTAGTGTGTGTGCATAATTCCATCCTTAGAAGCATGTGTTCAGTTAAGGGTAATCTGTTCAGTCAAAGTTAATAATCTCTTGTACATGTTGTCACTAAGGGTGTTGTTTAGTTGTAAGAGGTAATTACATAGTGAGGCTGGGCCCATATGATTCCTAGCCCGAGGGCATAATCTAAAATTCAGTGGATGAAAGATAAGGAGGTGGCTAGATCTGACTATTCAATATCTTTACTGGTGGGTATACTCTAGGGAAACAAATTTTAGAAGCATTATTTAACCGGATAAAATGGCATGAACTTCAACATTAAAAAATTAGGGAAACTAAAATAAGAAGAAAACAAACTGACATATTGGGCAAGAATTTAGAGAGAGTAATAGACTTGGTATGTATTCATTAGCACTCAACAATAAATTTAGAGGATTAACTTATTAACTGTCGCAAAGAAGAAAACCCTGCTATGAGCTGCATTTATTAAACGTGGTTTTGACAGGCAACGAGTATGTGAGCACAGCACTGCTCTGCAGAGAGTTCTTTTGTAAGCATTCACCATTCACTATGTGCCCCCAAATGGAATACAATACCACGGATGAAAAACCTTCGCGTGGTCCTCGTGCCCGTTTTCAGACTTCTGCCGACACCTACATCCTGCTCTCAGGCGTCAGTGACTTCCGCACAAGTTCTTCCCCACATCGTTGCCCACCTCACCCCAGGAAGCAAGCACAACAAAAGGTACACAATGAGGAGACGCAGGAGGGCGAGAAAGAAAGCACTGGGTGGTGAGCAAAGAGAGGAGAGATTTGAGAGACTGCAGGTGATAAAAGAAAAAAAGAAAAACCAACCTGAGACAAAGGAAGAGTTAGGAAAGTTGAAACTTCAGGAGGCCTGCTTCCCAGGCTGTGAGCAGAAGTGTAGCAAGGGCTAGTGGCAGATGACTCCCTTGCACTGCTTTCCACAGGAGATCAGCTGACTCCTACCCACCTGACAAAAACCCCAGGAAGGTCCGGGCTGAGCACCAGATCACCCAACCTCTCAGCTGGTGAGGCTGCCATTGTCAGACTTGCCCAAAGATGCCTGGACACCTTTATGACTCTGCCATTCGGTTAGCTCACCGATGGGAACGTGGGCTCTGGGGTCAGACCGCCTGAGTTCAGGCTTCACACCACTGCCCGCCTGTGTGACCTCAGGTAAGTCAGTGACTCCTTCTGAGGCCTCATGTCCCCCAAATGTGATGAGGATGCAATAATTCTGACCTGATAGCTTTGTACATGCTAAAGATTATGCTCAGAAAGGCTACAGAACAGGGGCTGGCTTGTAAAAAAGACTCAAAGAATACTACATGTGATTATTATTTGTAGCTTTCCCTGTGTGTTGGAATAGTTTAGCTGTATTTGCCACAACAAACAAAATTATTGCTATTTAACGGCTACTTAATAGACAGACAGGGTGGTTTTAGTGGTTGGTAAATCTCATTAAATAAGTTCCTAATCGCCAGCCAGTATTTAGTGAGCATATTAATGCTCTTATTACTTTTAAATTAAAGCCTTATTTCAACCATTTAATTTCTGTGTATAACTTATACCCAGTACCATCCTTTTAAAAGAAGCACGTAAAGCTTCTCTTAGAATAACAATGCCCACCGACTCCACTTCTTCCCTGCTTTATCGGCTACCTAAATCCTTGGAAGCATTTGGGCAAAGACACTTTGAGTTGCTGAATCACGACAGGTCATGCATTGTTGTGGTATTACTTCCTGCCTAAACTCAAGTACGATGTGCTCGCACCACTTTCTCTTTCACGTTTCAACAGTTTCTAACTCACAGGCAAGCCCAACATCAGGTGCATGTCTTTCTCTTGTGGATGACTCCAATCCCATCATTTCCGCTCCTGTCTACTCACAGTATCAGTTATTTTATCATCATGCCGATACGCACTCTCTCCCGTCCCGGGCTTCCTATCAGAATAAACTCTCTCCCTGGATTGACTCACTAGCCCTTTCAAGGTACTGTTTCTTGGTCTATCTTCGGCTGATGATCAACACATTCATCAGGCACTGGATAAAATTCATGTCTTGTGCCACAAAGTGATAAGGGATCACCGGCTCCTAGAAGAAGACACATGTACTGATCATACGGCCAAGAGCAAGCTGACCCCTGCTTGAGATCTTTCAGGGACATGCAGAAAACTCACAAAAGCTCCCACGAAGGAATCAGATATAAACATCTGTCAAGCTGTCAGCTATAAACACCAGCCCAGACGCTAGATACCATACAAGGAGCCGTGAAGTAACATCCTTGCTGCCTTTCTTACCCCTTCTCTCTCCTTATAACCCGTGAAGAGCTAGAAATCTCTGCTGGTGAGGAGAAATAGTATAAAATTAGGCAGGAAATCCTTCCCACTCCCACTTCGACTTCAGGCTTCCCACGGGGTTACCAGACAGCGAGAAGCCTCATCCCTGACTCTAAATCGAAGTTTTTATTAACACATGCAGCTGACGGTTAAATTACTAAACTAAGGCAGTTTTCTGTGACCTGAAATTACCAGAAAACCTTATTGCCCAAGAGGGATCAGAGAAGTCTGGTTTCATGCAGCGATGGGAAAGGCGAATCACACAGACCACATTCCAAAAGATAGAGGGAGACAAAACCGAAACCAGTTCACGTCCATAGTCTGCAAGTCATCTCTGTTCAGTGTGTCGATTGCTTTTAGGGAGAGAAAATGGTGACAGCAGGAGTCAGAACGGCTTCCCCAGAAATAAAGATGCCACACCCAGGCCAAAGCAGAGGGGTGGAGCCTGTCTCCCTGACGTGCCTTGAAACCATGGAAACCATCCTGGGCAGAAACATTTCACTTGTCATCACTGGGCTAAGGATTGTTAGTCACTCCTTCAACTTGCACCTGTAACTGGGAATGTGGGACAAAACAAATGATATTTCCTTCACCTCCATATTTGGAGCTACAAGAATCTCCATTTTTCTGGGCTTCTGAGAAGGAATTTCCTAAAATGATTCTCCCTCGCTTTCTAGGGCAGTGTTATGAAGAATTATAATAACAAAAGGATAAAAACATATCCCCAGGGCTATAATAGGAAATGTACATTGTTTTGCATTTATTAAAATGCAGATGTAAGCATAAGGCATAAAATGACAATATTAAACCAAGAATTTAAATCATGTAAAATATTTTGTAAGACCGTAACTCTGCTTTCTTTGGGAGATACAAAGGGCAGGAGATGTTGTTTCATGAGATTGTTCACTGTTGATTTGAAGGCATCTAGTACAATATCTAGCATTTATCTCTTAATGAATGAATAAAAGAACAGATCCAGTATCATTGGAGAAAAAGATTTATACCCTGAAAATTTTGAAATATTGAAAGTCACCTTTTCCCAATCTGAATTAGAGGGGAGACCTCAATGTCTGTTTCATTCCATTCAAACAGGTGATCTACTTCTTAAAATTGTCCAATGCACGCACAGGATGTGTGGGTGTTTGCTCTGTTTCAAACAGAAACACTTCCTAATTGATTGCATTTGATTTCTTAGGACTTAAGTAATCACTCCACAAAAGCATTGTGCTATAGCAATAGAACTATCCTTGGAGCTAAAGGCCTCAGTGGAAAATACAAGGCTTACTCCATCAAATTTCAGATGTGCAAGACATTTGCCTTACCACAGGTTTTATGTGTGTGTGTGTGTGTGTGTGTGTGTGTGTGTGTGTATCTATACACACACACACACACACACACATATAGATACACACACACATATATATATATATATCTTTTAAAAGTTTAAATAATACCATTTCAATTTAACCCCCAAGTTACTAAGAAGATCCAATAATAAACATGAACTTGCATGAAGATTTAAAGTAATCTAAAATATTGATGTATTCATTTTTACAGATTCTTGTCTCAGTGAAAGACAAGGGGATAAATAGAAAAATAAAGGATAGAGAAGATATGTTATGGATACGGAACACGTATCTCTCCATACCCTGCTTATCCTAATATGTAAATAGAGAGAGCTACAAAGAATAACAATAATTTAAAGATAGAAAAGGGCCATTTAAGATTGAAACACATAGGCCTCTGGTGAATCCAGAACCCACCCACTTTGACAAGCCATGGGATAGTTGTTAGTTTCTCTGTGTATTATACAATGGTGGCTCTTCTAAGTGCTTTTGTCACCTGTCACCATCCCTCCAAAGGAGAGCTTACTATCAAATAATTTTTAATGTCTAGATTTATTCATCAGTTCCCTTATGTTTTGCTCCAATAAAGTGATAATTCCTCCATTCCAATTCTCCATCAAAATAAGACTTTCTTCACTTCCATATTTAGAACTTTTACCTGACCCATTTGAGGTAGCAGTAAATTTTTCATCTGCAATTTGATCATTAATATTTCTTTAGCAGGAGTTTGCATTTTTTTGAAGTCCCAGCAGAAAGACAAAGTTGTTTCTTAACACCTTTTCATTAATTTTATTTTTTATATTTTTAAAACAGTAGGGGCACATTACTGAATATATTGAAAACGGTAAGTTTACAAAAGCAGAAGGATTTGCTCATAAATCCACATACAAGTAACCATAGCTAAAACATTAGTGTGCCTTCAAATAATCTTTTTAAAATAACTTGGGGTTTTGTTGGTATATTCTTGTTCTTTAAAATAACAAAATTCAAACATAGGAACTAAACTCAAGGACCTTGGACGTAAAGTGAATTTTATGAATTTGACTTCAAAGGCAAGGGAAGCAAAAGCAAAAATAAATGAATGGGACTACATCAAACTAAAAAGCTTCTGCTCAGCAAAAGAAACTGTCAACAAGGTAAAGAGACAACCATCCGAATGGGAAAATATATTTGCAAGCAACACCTCCAATAAGGGCCTCATATCCAAAATATGCAAAGAACTCATACAACTCAATAACAACAACAACAAAAATTGATCCAATCAAAAAATGGGCAGAGGACCTGAACAGACACTTCTCCCTAGAGGACATATAAATGGCCAACAAATATATGAACCGATGCTCAACATCACTAGCTATTAGGAAAATGCAAATCAAAACCACAATGAGATACTATCTTATACCTGTCAGAACAGCTATAATCAACAGGACAAGTAATAACAAAAGTTAAAGAAGGTGTGGAGAAAAAGAAACCCTCATATGTTGCTGGTAGGACTGCAAATTGGTACAGCCACTACGGAAAATAGTATGGAGGTTCATCAAAAAACTAAGAATTGATCTACCATATGATCCAGCAATCTCTCTACTGTGTATTTACTCCAAAGACTTGAAACCCATATTTGAAAAGATATTTGCACACCAATGTTCATAGCAGCATTATTCACCGTGGTCAGGACATGGAAGCAACTAAAGTGTCCTATGATAGATGACTGATTAAAGAAGCTGTGGCACATATATACAATGGAATATTAGCCGTAAGAAGAGATGACATACTGCCATTTGCGGTAACCTGGATGGACCTCAAGATAATCATGCTAAGTGAAATAAGCCAGACCAAAAACGTTGAAAATCACATGATATCACTTATATGTGGGATATAAACCTAAAAGCAAAAAATGAACAGGACAAACAGAGACGCAGGTACATGGACAATGGACTAGTGGTTACCAGAGAGTAGGGGTGGGGGGAGAAGGGAAGAGGTGGATGGAGTAAAGGAGGTTAATAATATGATAGCTGAAGGAAACTAGACTCTGGTTGATAATCACACAATAGAATATATAGATGTCAAATTATAATATACACCCCAAAATTATATAATTGTATTAACCAATGTTACCCCCAATAAACTTAAATAAAAATAATAAAAAATAAAATAGCAAAATTCATTTTGTATATGCATTTGGTATCCAACATGTTTTTCCATTTAACAATGTATCATAATCATTTTTTCTTGTCAAAAATTATTTGTATTGTAAAGTTTAATGCCAGTTAGATTTTACTGTTTGAATATATGTCCCAATTGTATAATAATCAAAATTTTTTAGGTTGCTTTGTATTTGTTTCTAATAAATGCTAGTTCATTTTCTACGGAAATTTGGATCTACTCATAATCTATTTCTTTTTTTTTAATTCCAGTTATAGTTTCAAGTTGGAGCAAATTCCTCTATTTTTCTTAAACCTGTTAAAATGTGAATTATTACCTCCATGTTTCTCATTTTCTAGTTTTGCCACACTATAGTTGGCAAACATCACGATCTCCTTTTTCAGAACGCTCTGAGAGTATCTTTGCGAGTGACTCTCCTTGAGAAAACCACTTGAATGCATCGCTTAGACTATGCATGTACAAGCTAAGTACTTCAAACTTTAACAATAGAATGCTTTAAGATTATTTTTCATCAAATTAGAAGGACATCTGCAAGTCTCTGTTTTACCTCTACTTTATCATTTATCTGCAGAATGAAAGGCACAGCTATGTCTGACAAGAGAACTGGTGCGATGCCAGGACCCCAATGGCATGTCACTGGTTCTCACTCAAGTGACCATTTCCTAAGAAACACTTTGAGAACTCTACGAGAGAGTGACCAACCATCCTATTTTGTCCTGGACTGAGGGGTTTCCAGGATAGAAGACATTGAGTGCTAAAACCAGGACAATCCCAAGCTAGCTAGCAGGTGTGCTTGGTCACTCCAGAACAATTTCCCATAGTGAACTCATTCTGTATCAGATGTCTCAAATCTTGATCCCAACAAGTAAACCAGTTTCTATTGAAAAGATTCACACCTGTAATTCTCTTGCTAGGACAGGGGGGAAATCTTCAGCTTTGTCAACTGAATGATGATAATCTTGAATGATGTCTACTAGGTACACTCCTCTTAGCCAGGATGTTTTAAAAACGTTGGTGAAGGATGCATTTAACCATGATACCATACGGAGGTGAGCTGGCCCCGCCCCTCGCTGCTTGCTCACTGCACTGCAGTGACTCTGGCTTCTTGCTCTTTCCTGAGCATTTCCTCTAGCAGTTTCCGCTGCCTCTGGACCCTTCTGCCAGACATCCACAGGCTTTGCTCCCTCAGCCACGTCTTGGCACAAACCTCACCTCCTCACAGAGGCCGTCTCTGACAACCTTTCACAAAAGAACATTTTCTCCCTCACTTTCCATCCCTTTATTTCTCCCTTCATTGTAGTTACATCCACCTAACATATGTTTATGTCTCTGTGTAGCATTCGTTCTCCACAGGCAGGGTGGGCCCTGAACGGCTATTTGTGAAATGAATTGCTGAACCATATGGGATAGTGGTAAACGCCAGACTCTGAAGTCAGAATGCCTAGATTCGAAGCTCAGTTCCACCTCAAAGAATTATGGTACCTTGAGCAGGTTACCTAACTGCGCTTCTCTGGGCCCCAGTTTTCCCTTGGGTAAAATTGGGTTCACAATAGCACCTACCTCTTAGGTTGTTGTGAGGCGGGAACTAAGTATTACACGGGAAGCACTGAGAACAAGGCCAGGTGTGTGATACATACTTAGTGAATATTACTGTGTTCTGCTATTACTCCAATCATTCATGAATATGTTTCCAAATATTGCACTAAATGAACCTTCTGAATGTGAGTATGGGAACAGTCACGATCACCAAATGACAGGTGCTGTATCTTGCTGTTTAATTGTTCCGTCTTTATTCGGATGTTTTCCGAATACCACACTCTCTCAAGGAGGCCTTCCTTTTTTGCAGAAGTTCCTGTTCCATAAAAGTGACTCTGGTTTCAAGCAGGCTGCTGAGCCAACAGGTCTGGGCTGAGCAGTGAGCGAATGTTTCAGCAGGTCCTGCAGGTTTCCTGCAATGGGCTGGTCTTGGGTTTACTGAGTTCATTTGCATTACAAACAATGTTTGTACTGGGAATTGTTCCCTTTATTTCTAAAGCATTTATAAAACCAGTTTCCCTGAATAGGATAATTTTCTGGGCCATAAAACACACTAAATTTGGTTTAGCTGGGAGCATCCATCCCTGGAAGGCTTTGTCACAGGTTCCGCTAGCAGGGTATTCTTATAACGCGTCATCTAAATCTTTCTGAAGTTTTACAGAGTTGAGTAGACAGTTCCGATCTTTGCTATTGGCCATTAAGGCCTCACAAAAGTTTTGATTTTATTTGTAAAATTTTAATCTTTAAACAATGAATCATCGAGGTAGGGGGAAAAGAAACATTGAAATAAACGTTTTAAAATCATTCAGTGACAGCATCTTATGTGTCCAGAAGTGGTCAGAAATATAGGGTCTTATTCACAACTTCCCAATCTCTTGAATTCTAGATGTTTGGGGAGAGAAGCATGCAGATTCAAACATTTTAAATATGTTTTTTGTCACTCACTGAAGGAAGAAATAAGAAGGGAGACCAGCAGCCAGAAGCTGGTCAACTGCCACACCTCGGAGGTCTACATATCAAATGTATGGCTCTCTTTGATATGAGGGCAAATCATAACCCCTCCCCTCTGTGACTGCTTTGTGGTCCACAGGGAGGAAGGGCCTTGTGACCTTCAAATGGCCCTTGTACTCACAAGCTAACAGACATCAAAACGTTATTTGAAAGAGAAACTAATAACATACATTAAAAGAGGTCACCCAGCTGTTTGAAGATCTATAAAGGAGTCGATCTTTGTTCAAGGAAGTAAAAAATTAAGAAAATTTTTGTTAGTGGAGTTCTCAACTGAACGTTTGCTACCAAGTCCTTCTGATTCGGGAAGTCGCTCTCCTGTTCAAAAATCAAATGCTTTTGATATGCCATTGATAAGAATATCCTTTGGTATCAAATAATATAAAAACGAACTGTGCCAAGTGTCCCAGGGCTGTTTATTCAAGCGCATTCTGGTCAAACTTCAAGGCAGAGCCTACAGGCAAATATTTACCCAGATTATTTAAAAAGGGATCTGCATTGATTTCCATGGCCCAGCTTTATTTTGTTGATTTGATCATGTAACTAATTTTAATGATATCAGATTCTCACCACAAGAAAACACTACAGTTAAGAGATCCAATTTTTTCTAACAGTGAATAACTTTGCACATAACAACAATGACCTATCTTCAGTATACAAATAGACACATAAGCTATATTTCCCCCAAGGCCCATCAACCAGTATAACTGGCCCAGTAACAATCACAAAAAAACTTCTTGGCTTAGACAAAGAGCAAAAGTAGCTGGGAATTTGGGTTGTAAAACCTTCCTGCACTAGTTAAAGAAGGTTGCCAGGTTCTTTCACCTGGTTTCATGTGACGGTAGCTGCCATCTTTTTTGCCTTACATCCTCCATTCCCTCTGCTGGTCCATCAGGTAGCTCTCTGCGTGCACTACTGTATTCCAGTGGAAGCTGTTGCTTCTCTTGGTGGCCTTGTCAGCTCAACTGGACCCAGAACTCTGGCCTTCAGGAATATATCCCATCCTGAGGGCACAGTTGCTCTGCAACTCAGCCCAAGCTCCTGGTTGAACCCTGTTACTAGGCAATAACACTGTATGACCCCGGATGCTGGTTTCATATGGATATGTTTCTTCTATTCAACTCACTTTCTGTAATAGTCTCCACTTCCTGGGCTCTAATTATCAGAAAATAATTAGATTGATTAACAAAGTTTATCTAAAATTACTAATATTCCTCTAGAGCCATGCCAATCTCTGTCAGAGGGGATCCCTAAACCACACATATTTATTTAAAGCTGGCACAATTCTGTCAAGGAGAAAAAGACAGAAGATAGCAACATTAGCTGGTTCTTTTGTCAAGACACCTGCCTCAGGCAGAGCTTGAAAGAGCCCTTTGTTTGTCAACCACCCTCCTCAGTAAGCTAGTAAGCAGAGCCTGATACTCATTCTGCAGAAACCTGGGGTGATTAAAAGGCCTGTCCCAGAAAACAGAAGATGTGGGATTGAATTCCAACTCCCTTATTCTTTGAAAGGGTTTATAACCTCTTTGGGCTGAAAAAGGTGCCTCAAGGACTAGGGATCTCCCTCTTAGAAGTAGACATTTATGACTGTCCGAAGCATGCTAGAAGACAGAAGAATGGATGACCTTTGAAGCCTTAATGATAAAAGTATGATTTGTAATAAACCTTGGATTTCTCATGGTCTCACATTACACCCAATGTATTCATTTTTATTAGCTCTCTGTGAATCTAAGCACTTATAAATTCATTACTTATTGGTAAGATTCGCATCACTTTTTTAAACAATGACATATCTTTAAATCCTTAGATTTAAAACACTGTCCTTCTTTTCATGTCTTTCTCTTGCCACGTATATAAAACATTCCATATAGCCATTAGTAAGTCTATAACAAGTAGACACAGAATGGTAAAAGATATGTTTCATGCTTGAATATTGTCTGTCTTTGTCTACTGGTGTAATCCATTCTATCAATTTAACAGCGTGGGTGTGCTAACAGTTATGGGAGGCCCGGGGCCATTTGACCTCATTGGGAAGCAGAGAGTTTGGGAGGCCAAGTAACAGCAAGAGGTGAAACAGCAGGATAATGTATAGTGAGTGACATTATGACTTTTATTCTGGTTTATATGGTTATTAAAATAATCAGACCATCAGCGACATCAAATGTGCAGCAAGTCAAATTCTATATGGATCAGCCTCTTCATGATGCTTAGAACTTTCATTTTGAACAGCACTTCACTGTAATCTTTTTTGGCTACTGGTTGATTAGGTTCTTGGTAGCTAAAGTCATTTCTGGTCTGAACACTACTGGACTCTTAAATGCACTCCAATATTTGAACCCTAAAACATAAAAATAGGTATTGGGCTTCTCCATAATGAGACAGGGAGGGCCAGGAGCTAAGAGATCAGTCAAAGTTCAGCCACTAATGAGCTGTGTGGCTTTGGGGATGTCCCTTACTGTTTTCTGGCCTCTGGCCTTGGTTTCTTCTGCTACAAACTGGGCAAAATAACCTGTGGTTCAATCCAAAGAACTGCTCAGTTAACGGGTCATAGCCATTTATTGGAAAGTTTTATTTTAAAGTCCATGGGATGCCAGAACATAAAACTTTATCATTTAAAGCACTTTTCTATTTTGGGCATCATATTTGAGAGAAAATAGTCCTAAATGTTTTTACACTAATTCTTCTTAGCAATTTTCTATGGGTTCCCAAATTATTTAAATTAAGCAGCAAATTGAGACATTCTAGAGCAGATATATTTTAGTTTTAAATTGCTGCCTTTATATTTTACATATCATTGAATCTTCAAATAATACAATTAGCAACAGGGCAAAATATAAGTGAATTGAATTTAAACAGTGAAGCTACAGGGATGGAAGTTTTAATCACTAGATGTTCTGTAGCATAACTAAATCAAGTTGTTTATGATAATTTTATTACCTTAGCCCTCTTTTTAAAAGTTATTATATTTTCTCATGATGTATGATATTACACTTTCGAAGCCCTTTTGGTAATTGGAATTCCATGAACCTGGTTTCCAAGGCTCATTAATGTGAAAAATTATCTTAAAAGTTAAATAAGTGCATTCGTTTCATTTTAGTTTGGAACTTACAACTATGAAAGATATTTTTTATATTTATAACAATATTTCTGATTAGAGATCACCTCTTTTGTCAACACCGTGTCTTCATGAGTTGCCTTTATATTAGATCTATTAGTAACAGGAGGGTTTTAATTTTTCAACTGATAATGTCAATGTGTTCATTGTAAATCTTGTTTCCAAAGGTGTTTTAACCTTGATTGTTCTTTAGAATCACCTCAGGATTGGGGTGGGGGATGGAAATCTATAGCTGGGCCCTCCCGGGATCATTTAAAGCAGAAACCCTGGAGATGGGCAGCAGATACTGGTATATTTCAACAATCCCCAGGGATGTGCAGAGTGAACCACTGGCCTGGACCAACTACTTATCTCATTGCATTTACATCGGTCTCTACTGCATCTTACCGTGGGCCTTTCCCTGCCTCCCCCGTTCTAGCACGAAGCCTTTTCCTGTCTCTAAGTCTTTTTCATTTGAAATGGTCTTGAAACAGTAGTTTATTCTGTTTTCCTTTATAACAATTCTACAGAGTTGGCAGTACATATATTATCTCATTTTACAGATGAGAAAGTCTGAATTTGCCCAAGGGAACCTACACATTAAGTGATAACATGAAGAGATAAAGCAAGAAGAAGAACCAAGGTGTTCTTATGTCCGGTTTAGTGCACTTCCCATGCTTGCATCCCTAATGTCTGCCTTTAATCATGGCCTTTAATTTACATACATAACTGCATCTTAAGACTATCCAAGAAAATGGTTAAAAAGAAAGACAGGCAATTCATATTGTACGTACTTGAGACCCACTGAATGAACATAATTATTTTAAGAGTTTTGGGAAGGCCTTCACTGTTTTGTTATTGAAATGTTGTCTTACTAAAGCTGTGTCTTTTGAATAAATAATTAATTCATTAGTTTTTATCAATTATCAATTATTTGAAAATTATTCATCAGAATTATGATCCAGCCTGTTTTTCTCCTTCGCTTTACTCCTCGTCCCTAATTTAAAAATTCTCAACTCTAACACATTCTTCTCTCTGGCTTCCAGATCTAGAAATTAAAATGAGAACCCTCTCATTCTGGTAACATATCTAAAATGTTCATAATTAAAATGTTAAAATTAAAAATATTGCATAGTAAATATTTTCAGAGTGAGGTATCTTGACTCCAAGATCTACCAACGTGGGATCATGTGAATATGATCGGTGTTTTTGATTTTTACAACTCATTCTAAAATCTCAACCTTTTTCTCTTCAACAATCAGTGTATATTCTTTTGCTTCAATAATCCAAACAATTGGTTCAACTACCAACTTCTTTTTCTTTATGCATAAAAGCAGTCCACGATAACATCTAAAAAATAAATTCAAAGACCAAAAGAGATCTCTAGGGATTAAAAAACAAATTATATCTTCTTTGAAGAAAATGCAAATAATTAAGTCTTTTAGATTGATTTTCATTTATTGGCCATTGGTACACTGAAAAAGATGGACATCTCTGGCCAACTCAAACAAACAGAAAGAGGTAAGACCTTCCCTGCAACCACCACATAGAGGAACTAGGAGTGCCAACGGGGAACAGAAAGCCTGGGTACCATCCCAACACTTCCCAGTACTGCCTCAGTTTCCTCACCTCAAATGAGCAGAATAAAGTTTCTGCCTCCTAGACTTGTCATAATTAAGTGAATTCGGGTATATAAAAGTCTTGTAAATGTAGCTGGCTCACAGAGGAATGGCTGTTAACTAGTAGTAAGAGTATTAACTAGTAGTAGTAGCATCAGGTCTTTGGCTTAAAGCTGTTTTTAACTCTTCCTCCTCATTCTTGCTCTCTCCAGGGTTGTCTCATGCCCAGAAACTTGTTCCCAAACTTTGAAACCACTGTCGATACAGGAACTTCTCCTCAAGTAGAGGCCATGGTGACCACTCTGGGGTTCGGAAAGCCAATATGTGAGGGCCCCAAAATGAACAGTGAAAATGAAAGAGCCAGAACCACCTCACCGATCTAAATGACAGGATATGCAGAGCACTGGCTGATCCACCAAAGATAAAGCGACCCCTCCCTGTGGGGTCCACCATAAGTTCAGAACTCCTCAACCACCAACACATAGCACCCGCATGTGCACTAACTCCCGCCTCATACGCAACATACACACACCCCTTCCACACACAAAAACACACCACATGCACACACCACCCAAAGCTCTCGTAGCACTAACAAGGAAGTGGACTGAAACCTGAGCCGAATTTTAACACCTCTGTTGCTCTGGATTTCTATTACTTTGGCCAATGTTAATAAAACACTCTTCAAGGCACGTGCCTTCATCAATACTCACTCTGATGTCTTCCCTTTTTATAACTCCAGAACATGTGGACCCTGACAAGGCTCTCTGAACATCAAGCCCCTGGGACAGAGACTTTGGAACATTCTATAAACACTTGAGAGTGTTGATGACGCAAATATAAAGAAATGATTATAGTAACTAATATTCATGAGCATTGTCAAACGCTTTACAAACATTATTGAATTTAAAATCTTCAGTTAACTCTTCAAGAGCTACTCACTAAATCAAACGGGTTTTGAACACAAGATGTCTTCATTGTACAAGCCCATATTTTCACTAATAATATTTTGCTTTAAGTAGCGCAATTAGTGGAGAAAGAACAAAGAGATCTCTAAAGATGGACTGGGTTATACAGAATTGACCAATTCAATAGTGAGAACAGAATTTTCCACTTGAGACAGAACAACTTGATATCTCATACACATCACTCCTTCAAATTCTATAATATCCTTTTCTTCCAAGCAGATGAAATTCTATCATTTATAACTCATATACTTTTTCATTACTTAAGATGAACAAAATAGGCTTTTAAGCTTATTTTGTCACTACCTTTGGCAGTGACCCTGATGCCGTATAATGCCACTAGTGAATAAAAACTAATTACAGTTCTTTTAAGCTAAAAAGCAGCAGCTGAATACCACTAATTATGCAATGAAGCCAACAATACTAAGAACATAGCAACAAATGTATTCACAGGAAAGACAAATAAAGAATAAATGCAGCAAATCAGCTATTGTAGAAATAAATGGCAAATGCTGAAATCTTCCTGTACTACAAAATAGATATTTCTAAATGCTTAATTACCATACAATGATTACTTCTAGCTCATCACAAAGGCAATATTCATAGCTGTCACATACCCCCAAATGCATCTTTAACACATATTGATGATCATGAGCTTTGTATTAATGGAGCTATGCCTAGGCTCACGTGGCAAACAGCTGGAGTTGACATTCAGTTATGCCAATAACCTCGGACCAATTTATAAGATCACAGTTATCCAAATGGTTGGGAAGGGAAAAAATGGAGTTTTGTTTGGATTTGGGGGAAGTGACTGCATTTCAACTGTGTTAACCTGGCCAAATTGCTCTCCCATGCAAGACTTCTATTTTAGTCAAATTACATGCTACATGAAATCCGATGGAGTCAACTGGGAACATATGCCACTTATATCCTTAATGTGGTCTCATTCAGGAGAGACTTATTGGATGGAGAGAGACTGAGAATGTGAACACAAACTCGAACTGATGGGTACCTATTTACATAGTGCTGTGGGCATCCCCGCCATTCCTCTCAGGAAGCATTTGCCCCTAGAGTGAGCAAGAGATGGGACACCAAATCTGTTCTCACCTACCTGGCCTCAATTTCCCAGGTCTCTCATGGGGTAAGTATCTCATTTCCTTATGGGCTACTTAAGGAACTTTCAAGGATAATTTAGTAAATTCAACTATATGTAATTTTTGCCTTCCATGCTCTCTTTAGAATCTAATTGTTGTAGGAAAATTAACACTGAAGGTGAGTTTATGATAATTCATATTTTATGTAAATGAACTGAAAATTTTAATAAAGTCTTAATAGTTTGAGACTGGGTAAGTATTAAGCACTGGAGAAAGAAGCTTGCATACAATTTTGAAATTTTAGAGGAGGAAGAGTTCCAGCAATGCTGGAACTAATATTAGAATAAAAGACAGCAAAGTAGGTGCTAGAACTCTGAAATGAATTACATGTGACCTTGAAAAAGTCATTCATAGTTTACTTACAAAATCGTCTATGATTCTGTTATTTTTAGCATTCTTAGCAATAAGATCCTATCTGTAATGTTTTCAGAACTTCTTGATCATTCTGAAGAGGGGAAATTAAAATGTTTTTTGTTGTTGTTTTGTCTGTCTGTCTGTTTGTTTTTTGAAAGAAAGGAAGACAGAGCCTTATTCAGTTATGAGAGGTGTTAGAAGCCTGGACCAGCTGATGGGCCCCACTCCCAAGGGGAGAACAGAGATGTCCCACTCTCCCCTTCCTTCCTGTGACTGATAATTTCACCAAAGCATTGCAGAATTAAAGGAATTCATCTGCTCCCAAACTTATAGGGAAGTCTCACATCGCCAAAGGATATTTATAACAGTGACTTGTTCAAGCCAAGGGACACTGGGATGCAAACCTGGTTCTGGAGAGTCACCAGAAACAATTGCCTATGCAGACCTGGGAACCTCTCTACAGCGTTTCGCCATTACACATGAAGGTGAATAGAGGAGCACCTCGAGAGTAAGGGGAAAAGAAGGGTGAGGAGGAGGCCACTGGATACACTCAAATCTATGAAAGCAATGTTGTGTGTAGATGTGATGCCTGGAGGTGTGGCATCCATCCTGAAACGGTAGAAGACACATCTGAGGACAAAGCCAACATCTGAGGAAGTTGGAACGAGAAGACAGAAAGGATTTGGAAACTTGCTAAATTATCCAACCCTAGAATCATTTGGAAGACAACAGACCCAAACAACACGTCACACAGTTGAAGCATGAGCAGCGAAGAGAACTCTGACCTCCAGTCACACCCGGAACCAAAGTCTCAACCCCTCCGCCCATAGAACCAGAGGAACAGAATATAACTGAAACTTGAACACTGGGAACTTTCCAGAAGCGAAGGGTTCGTTGCTCAGGAATTTCTGGTGCTGAAACCCCTTACCACATCTTATATGTCCAAATTCCAGAGCTCTACATCAAGGTCGGCCCTGCCAGCACATCCACGTACAGGCCTGGTCCCACTGACTCCTTAAAACTTGCCCCGAACTCTGGAATGGGGAGACAGATCACAGGTCGACCCACAAATAAAAGCTCTTTTCCTTAAAATGAATGAATTAATTAAACAGGAAGAAAGAGAAATGAAAGTAAGAGTGAGGTTGAAAGAACATATCATCATCTATATTTTAGTGGGGCTAATTAAATGACAGACAGGAAGACCTTTATGATTTCATCAGCCTTTACATATTAGATCTTTAAAGCTCATCCTTAGGCCTTCTTCTTATCTCATTCCATAGTCTCTCACTGGCAACCTCCACCTCCCTGCACCCTAGTTCCAGGCACCATTCACCTCCAGCCCAGCCCACCATGGTCACATCCTTCTGTACACCCACATCCACTCCTCACCACTCCCGGTCCACCACCCTGCCTCTGTAGTCCAATCTTGTTGGGAGCCATTTCTGCTGCCTGTCTTGAGACTGGGTTAAAGTTGCCTGCAAGCTAGAAGTTTGCAGGGTAGGTGGGCTCTATGCAGAAGGAGGAAGTTTGGCTTAATGTAAAGAGTTGAACGTTCCTTGCCCCAGGGAATGGGAGAGAATAGGATAAAAGAGGTTGTGAGAGAATTTAGGTAAATGTCAGCAATTGTTAGAATATCTGTGGATTTTGCTTCCCATGCATTTCCAAGAGTATAAATATGCTGTGTTTAATAAACTCGGGGCGCAGTATTTACTGTTAGCCCTCCCGACTCTATCTCTTTGTCTCTCTCTCTCTGTCTCTCTCTTTTTTCTATCTTTCTCAATCCTCACTCCCCGTCTCAGGAAATGTTCGATCTTAGCCAGCGGGCTCCGGCACAATCTCAGTATTAAAACCAGAGTGGCCTTTCCAAATGGCAATCAAGCCACAGGTCTGCGTAAACCCTTCCTTGGATTCCCAGTGCCCTTCGGGTGAACACCAAAATCCTGACTATGGCCTATAAAGCTCTGTATGGTCTTGCTCTTTCCTACTCTCCAAACACATAACATGACACTTGTCTTTTCATTCAACCAACTCAGCCTCCCTCCCCCAACCCTCCACGCAGTGAACTATTTTCTATTCATTCTTCAAATCTCAGGTCAAGTATAATGGCCTGAGGACCATTGTCTCTGCCCCTGACCAAGTCTGATCTCGGCATTAAATGTTCTTATAGAACCAAATGCCAGTTCATCATAAGACTTATCATTTGGAATTATACATTTGGGAATGTGATAATGGGATTTGGTGTCTCAATCCCCAATTAAATGGTAAGGACCACGAAGAAGAAACCATCATGTTCTAATGAATGTATAGTTCTAAACCACAGAAATATACAGTAAACATATTGAAGAAACAAATGAAAGCAACTTCGATTTTTAAAAAATGTAATACTTCTCTGTTAAAAACACCCAATTCTCCCACTCCCCCATGCTCAGACACAGGAGCTGTCATTAGATCCTTCTTTTTCTTCATTCACTATTACCCTTCCAGTCTCATCATTCTTCCTTGGGAATAACTTTTCTCCTCCATTTCACTTCATATTCATACTATCCACATGCTAGCACAAACACATGCTTTCAGAAGTAAAATTTTATAATTGTTCAACAGGCTTGAGAAACTCCCTCACATATTGCATTTCGCATACTACTGAAAAATTCAGTATGCATCCCAGGAATAAGTAAAACATCTGTTATATAAGATTATATAAGGGTTTTTGACTACGTTAGAAGTTAGTTTCAGGATTTCGTTAACCGATGTCACCATAATAATCCTAATAAAAAACAAAGTTAGTTTCTTAAACTAATCGTCCTAGTTCATCAGAGACTGCAATGAATGAACCTAAATAACTTCATTTCCCAAATGTTCTCAATATAAAATATCAACTTTGCTAGGAAAGTCTAATCGCTTTCTAATTAGGGTAATTTAGCAATTTCTTCTTTTCTCAAATTGCTCTCACTTCCCAGAATGTCCTCATCTTACTTTACCTATTAAAGAACTATAACTCACATACAACTGAGGCCTCACTCTGCCCAATTTCTCATAAACTTCAAATGACAGAAAATTGTATGAAATAAAATGAAAGCAATTTTAGCTTTTATCATCTTCCATCAAGGGGCAGGATAGCAGAGGTTAAGATCAAAGATACTTAATACACTGCAAAACATGATAAAACCCTCTATTACTTCTAATATTATCCAATCCAAAGCATATTCCAAATTCAGCCTATAACTCTTCACTTTTCTTTCCAGTCCTCTCTAATTTGAATTTGCCTTTCTCCTACTAGTGATTTTTAATAGGTCTTTTTATTATAAATCTGTCTCTCTACTTACCCAGGTTGACATCATGTGTCACGTGAGTATAGACTGAGGTACAGGGGCCCTGAATCCTTTTACATGAAGAATTTTTGTCCCTATTCCAAAGTAGTATGCACCCTTAAGAATGTCTTAAGAATTATTCCTTCCATAAAAATCAAATACTTTGTATACTTACATAATTAAGTTCTGTATCAAAATTTTATGGACATCATCCAAATTAATTCCTTTTTCTTTTTTTTTACAGTTGAAAAAATGAAGTTTTCTCAACCATGTTACAGATGTTTGCCTCATTGCCTCACAATACTGAGGTATCTAGAGGGGAGAGAACCATTGTATACTATTTTCATCCCTCCCTCAGCCCAATGCCTATCACTATTAACAAAATAAGTACCTATTATCTAAACTGAATAATTAAGAGGTACAATGTCAAGAAAATGACAAAAAGAAGGAGTCACTTGTCCAAATCCCCCAATTTCAAATAAGAAAACTAAAGCCTGAAAATAATTGCTTTGTACAAGATGATACAACTAGTTAGTAGAAAGTATAAAGTATTTAAGTACATGATTTTTATATTATATATAACTATTAAGAAGGAAAGTGAATAATAAATGCCAATTCAAGATAATATTTTTCTGAGAGGTAAGGGAAGATAAAAATAATGGAGGAAAGGAAATGAAAGGGCATCTAAGACAATAGTATTCTTACAATGACTATTGGGTCCATGGGAGTCCATTGTACTGGTGTTCTTTAAGACCTCCAAATACTACTGTAATGGAAGCTTTCATTAAGCTTTGACACATGCATAGAAAACTGTACAAATATTAAGTGAATGGCTTGATGAATCATTTGAACACATCTATGTAACCAGCATCCAGCCTGGGATACAGTGCTGTATCCTCGTGCTCTGTTCCAGTCATCACCCTCCAGAGATAAACACTTATCCTGACTACAAACAACATAGAGTAGTGTTGTCTGTTGTGGAGCATCAGACAAATGGAATTACACAGTATGTACTGGTTGGTGTCTGGTGTCTTTTGCACAATAGGTCGGTGATCCAATCATGCTGTTCCTTATAAGTCCTGTTGGATTATTCTCATTTATGAATAATCTAAGAATACTAAAATTTATTTACCCTATTGTTGATGAACATATGTATCATTTCCACTGTTTGGCGCTAATAAAAAGAGCTCCTATTGATGTTTTTGTTAATACACAAGGATATATTTCTGCCAGGAATATATCTAAGCATGGAACTGCTGCTTCATAAAATACATATGTGTTCAGATTTAGGAGACACTGGGAAATAGTTTTCTGAAGTTATTAGACCAATTTATACTCCTACTACCAGTGTATGAGAGTTTTAATTGCTCAATATCCTAATATTTGTCTTTATTTTAGTCATTCTAGTGGGTGTCCTACTCATATTTTTTTAAAACTTCATATCTGCTCAAGTTAATAAAAACATTTTTTTTTAAATGTGGAGCATTTTAAAAGTAAAAGGATCCATGATTTAAAAATCTGCTTTTAATTGAACTTCTTGTATCATGAAAACCTGAACTTCTGCTATCTGGATTGACAGATAGACAGACATTAGTATAAACACAGATTATGATAGTCATTAGAAAAACAGATTAGCATAAAGTTAAGAGCCAAACTGAACACAGACAGTCTGAATTAAATCTTAGATACCCCTCTTATTAGCTGTGTAATCTTAGGAAAGTTACTTAAATACATTTACCTTATGTAGAATCTCCATCTACAAAATGCCAATAACAATAGTATATGCTACATAAAATTGTTAGGATCAAATAAACTAATATATAAAGTAGTAAGAATAATGAAAAATACAGTAAGCAGTGAATAAATAGTAGTTGGTCTATTATATCTAATCTACATGAGATTATTGACATATATACACATTTTTACGCAGCCATTACCTAAACTTCTGTGAATTAAGTGCAAGTCACCCTTTTTCTCCCCTATTCCAATTATACACCTAAGAAAAACATCCCATGTTTAAAAAAAAAAGAAAAGAAAGAAAATAACAGGGTAATATAAGCACAATTACTCTAAATTTGTACTCAGATTTGCCTAGAGTCTACAGCCAAGTTAAAAAAAAAAATCATAGAACACATTAAAAATCAGTTGGTCCAAACTCAATTTTAAATAAGGAAAATGGAGCCTGAAGAGGTTAAGTGCTTTGTGCTAGATCACATATTTAATTATTAGCATATATAAAGCTCAGTGACCCTCAAGTCAGTGCTCAGATATTTCCCTAATAAAGCCTCCCCATCTGTAGCAAGATTTGAGATGCTAAATCAATTAGGGTCTATAGATCAGGGCCAGAATTATGAAATACATTCAAAACTCCTTGGGAAAGAAGGTGAAACGTTAATATTAACTGAAATTGTACACACATTCTATCATCCAAACCCAAATTTATCTGCTCTAAGACATCAAATAACTTATGATTTATGTAGTATATAAAGACAAATTTATATCATTCTATTGAATTAACAAAACACTATGAGAATCAATCACATTACTTAAATCAAAAATACTATCTGATTTGCAGAACTTTGTATATTTCCAAGGATAATTAATATGCCTCTCAATTCTGAAAGATATCATCTTATTCCATATTCTTTTCAATTAGTTTTATTTATTTTTAGTGGGATCTCAAGTGAATCAGATTAAAGATAAGGATAACTGATTTGTGTTCTTTTGTATTTAACGGAAGATATTTTAATGCGAAATTCATTTTTATGAGTGTTTCTTTGTTTTATGGAACTGAGATTTGCAAACATGAAAGCTAAGTATTAGCAAAGGTCGAGATTTCTCTATAGTTGAAATATTTATTTTTACCTCGACCAAGCTATGAATCATTTAAGCATGTAGTTCATTTGGACAACTCTGTCTTCATCCCTGAAACACAGACCATAAACAAATACATTGCACAGCCATCTTTAGAAACGAAGGTATCAGGAAGGTCACAAATTCTAGGGCTTTAACCCCAGCATCTCTATCCTATTTAAATATCCTCCATCTTTTATCTCCTTGGCCCCTACCACCTGACACAATTTATCCATCCATGAAATGTACTGAGGTAGAACACAATTCCTTCCATAGCTCAGATGGGATGAAAACAAACTGACAATCTATCCATGAGCAGAGATCCTAGTTTTTTTCAGGAAGTACTCACAAGGGCCTGGCACATGGCAAGCATTTAATAAGCTGCGAGAATGTCTAGATGATCTTTCTCCATCCACCAACATTTTATTAAGAAAATTTTCAAATCCACAGTTGAAAGAATTGTATGGTATTTACCTAATTTACTATCTAAGCTCTATAAATGTTGACTTTTCTTTAGAATTGCTTTATCAAATATCTACCCAGCTATCTATTCATTAATCCACCTTATTTTTTGATGTATTTCAAAGTAAGTTGCCGATACCATTACCCATCACACCAAAAGCTTTCAATGTAATTTTTTATTTTGGTTTTTCTTTTTTTGAAGTTAAATTTTTGTTTTGTGAAATACAAATTTAAATCTTAAATTTGGCATGTGAGAAGTTTAGAAATACATACACCTAAATCAAATATTCTTTTTCACCACAGATTAGTTTTATATAACTTAGAACTACATATGGAATAATACAGTATTTTCTATTGCATAAGACTTCTTTCACTCAGCAAAAATTTGCTTTATGTATTACAAGTACATTCCTTTACATCCATGAGGAGTATTTCATTGTATATTTTTAATATCCAATCTTCTTCTCATGACTAGATATTATTCTAATACTCTAAATATAATATTCTAATATCTCTATTAGAAATAGCCCTGAAGTATCCTCTCACATTCTTAATATGTCTTTTTGTGGCTGTATGCTTTTATTTCTTCTGGTTAGATTTCTGAAGTGAAATTACTGGTATCTACCTAAATATATGGTTAATTTTATTTAAGAAAAAACTTCTAAGACTTTTTCCAAAGGGATAATACCACTTTAACATGGGCACCAACAACATATGAGTGTTCTAGTTTATCCACATTCTTACCAACTTGGTGTTGTTGCATAATTTTCTAAATATGTAACCAAATCGATTATAGTTAATTTTAAATATGGCACATCATACCCATTTTCCTAAAGAGCTTCATGTGATATAATTGGGTTGAAGTGATTTGCTCTTAAGATAAAACTGTGGCAACCACACGTTAGTTTTACGAGGTATTCAAATGATGGTTGCCGGGTCATGTAAGCATGGGCAACTTAACTTTTCTGGGAGACTAATTGCCATTCCCCACTCAAGTGCAGCTCCTTGAAACTTGGTTTCTTATTATTCCTTCTGACCCTAACATCTCCTTAAATGTTTGCTGAATTGATTTCAGCAGTTACACTGAAATGACAGCTAGATTAAGCATACCCAGTTCCATAACAAAAGAAATCAGGTCTGAGTGTGTCCACCACTCAGTAGGTGTCTTTTTAGCACCTACTGTGCAGTGCCTGGAGCCTTAAGCACTCAGTAAGTATTCTTCCTCTAGCTTCTCTTTATATGGAAAATGGTGACTGTTCCTTAGAGTTTCTTTGAAGATAGAAATGTGCGTAAATGACAGGTACATAGTATACACTCAACAAGTATCTTCCTTAACTGCTTTTAGGTACTTTTTGGTGATCTCGGGTGGTTTCCTTCCTTTTCTGCATATATAATCTTTACTTCTGAAATCTCAACTAATCCCATAGCTTCTCATCACTAACTCTGACATCTAAATTCTAACTCTGTTTTCACGAGACTGGGCATCATATCATCACATGATGGTAAAACTCACGTCTTCAAACTCAATCAGTCTAAAATCGAATGCTCCCATTTCGCTTGTAATGAAACCATCACACACCCAAGCAATACCTAAACTTCCTTGACCCCTTCTTCCTTTAGACGTTTGCTTGTCAAATCTGGTGAATTCTTCCTATGGAGACACACATTTAAATTTTATTTCCCTTCCCTCCTCCATTCCAAATATCAATAACTTAATTCAGATAATTACTTGCCTCTGAATTGTAGTATTGAAATGGCACCCCAACAAAGTTCCTTATCGCCAATCTCTTCCTATATTTAATCTATATTTCATGTGCCATGATTAATCTTAGAGCATTGCTAAACTCATTTTGCTCAGCAATCAAAAACCTCCCATGACTTCCTGTTGCCTATTTAGTAAATTCAGATTACTTCATATAATATTTAAATTCTCTTTCTAGCCCCATCCACCCCCTGCAATCTCATGTCCCATTACAGAAGTCACCCCTTATCCAAGGTGGATATGTTCTAAGAACCACAGTGAGTAATACGAAGCCCTATACATACATAAATACATGTTTTTACGAAGCCCTATACATACATACATGTTTTCCTATACACATATACACTTTATGGGGCTCTCTTTGTCATATCTGAATTCCGAACATCATTACTCTTGCATTTCGGGGCCATTATTAGTAAAATAAGGGTGATTTGAACACAAGCACTGCAATACCATGACACGATCTGATAACTAATAGAAGACTGATAAATGACTAATGGGCAAGGACCATCTATAATGTGGATACACTGGACAGAGGATTCACGCCTTGAGCAGAATGGCATGAGATGTCATCATGCTACTCAGAATTCTGTGCGATTTAAAACTTAAAAATTCTTTATTTCTGGAATTTTCCACGTAATATTTTAGGACCATGGTTGATCAATGAGTAACTGAAACCATAAAAAGCAAAACTGTGGACATGGAAGGGACTACTTTAGTCTCTTAAACTCTAGTCAAAAAACTTCAGAAGCTGGTTCCCAAAAATGATCAATCACTTGTATCACTTCATGGCCCTAGTGTCAGGAAAGCACTGTCCCTCATCTCAAGTCCAAATTCTGTCCTTCATTCAAGGCCCAGAAAAATGCCACCAGTCCTTCCATGAACCACTAACTGAACAATCTTATTTTTCTCTTACCTGAGTAGTAATATATTTATACATAGATTATGGCACTTATCCTTTCCTATGTCACGTAATAGATTTCTATGCCTCTTATTAAATGGTGTGGTTAGCCAGTACGGTGAACCTATCTATATGTGCTTCAGTGTCAGGTGGTCAGAGGTACAAATCCTAAGGGAGCTTACTAGCTAAGTGACCTTAGGCAAGGTCGTTAACCTTAGGCACATTTTCAGTTCAAGTAAAGATAAAAGCAACATGTACTATCATTGTAAAGATTAGTTGTGCATATAATGTACCTATACCTGTCACAAGGCTGACATTCAAATAATAGCAGGTATTCTTTTTAAGCTTCATATGTTCCAGCAAATTTCACAAGTTAGTCTCACGTAGTGCTCACAATGGTGCTATACAATATGCTTAATGTCATTTAACATGTGAAGAAGCTGAGGCTCATGTCACACAGGTAGTGACAGAGAGATTATGGGCTCTTTGTTCAAGCTTATCATCCTCATAGCAACATGCCACGCACAAAATAGATGCTCAGTTAACAAAAAACAGTGAGTTATTCAAATGATTCAGAAATGGAAAAAGTAATTTACTGAATGAAACCAAATAAGAAAGTGGATATACCAATCAGCTGATCACAGGTAGTTTTAACTTACACTTTTTTTATGATGTAAAAATGGGTAATCAGGACGTATATTAAAAAGTGATTCTAAATTTGGAAGTCATCCTGAAAAGATGGAAATAGCAAAATACTATCCTGCTGCAGACAAAGCAAACTTAATTTATCCTAAGTAAAATAATCCAAAACACCTGGAAGGCAGTAATGACAAAAAAAAAAAAAAAAAAAAAGACCTGAAGGAAAGAACAGATAACAGATGATATATGGCTTGCATTACAATAGAGGAACAGAAGGATGAAAGAAAAAAAAAAAGCCTAATGTAATTTTGCTGTAAGCTCAGAGGAATCATGATACTGAAGAGAATTTCACCTAGAAAGCTCTGGTCAGTTCTGGATATCACGGTGTGTAATAACTATAAAACACTGGAGGCATTTCCGAGGAAAGCAATAAAAATGAACCCAAAAACAGTAGAATGTGGGCTGAATCTACACAGTGCTTCTGGCACAAGTAGACTAAAATTCAGTCTCAACCATTTATTTCCATTAACGCAGCAGCAAAGAACAGACCTGCTTTAAGAATCAAACGTTTTTGCGAGCATCTACATTTGTGCATGCAAACTTACTACATCTCTAAAAAATCTGCATAAAGTCTCTTTTCAGAACTTAAAACCTTGAGAAAAGGGGCTACCATCCAGTTTTCTCTAGCTAAAAGACAAGTAAACCCAGGAAGATTTTAGTTTCTAAGGAAAGCTTAATCTTCTGCAAGGAGTAGGCAAATTAGGTAAATGAACATTAACAAAAAGAGAATGAATGCATTCCTGAAGAAAAGGCACAGTTCCCTAATGGTTAAGAGACTGAGTTTTCTATCTCTGTGCCTGGGTTCAAATCCCAGCTCCACTAAGTACTTAGCTATGTTAACCTTGGACAAATTAGTCTACCTCTCCGGACCATGGTTCACTCAAGGCTAATAACAACGCTAACACTAAGAGAGGTAATAAAGATGAAATGAACTAATATAGCTAGTGCAGTTAGAACAGCATCCAACACACCGACACCCAATTAACATTCTTTGCAAAGAGCAGGCCTGAAATCAAATGATAAAGGGAAGTAAAGATTAGAGGAAACTACCCAAAATTTGTAGTCAGAAATTCTGGGTTCAAACTGGAGTCCTAGGACTTATTTGATGTGTGACATAAAATGCTCTTGTTCTCTGTGCCTCAGTGTCTTCAGATGTGATATTTCTCTTCTTATATCAAATAGTTTTTATGATAATCCAATTATAGTCTATAAAAGGCTATAGAAACATTATTTTATTATTATCCATGCATATTGGAGTAAGTGCTTAATAGATGTTCGGTAAATGCTGACGTTAGATGAATCTCATTATAAACAAATTGTTTTCAGGCAACTACTTGAGGAATTGTTTTGAAGTAATTATTCAGAAAATAGGAGAGAAAAATTCACATAGCTGACACAAAACAATCCATTTAGGGCTTTAACTTATTGATTGATTTGTTTTGCTTCCAGATAATTATCTCAAATTTCACTTTTGCATGTATATAACAAAAGGCTTGTATAGAAAATATTTTTCAATTATTTTTCTCATTAAGAATAGCGACACAATATATAAAGTCACTAAATTTAAATTAGATCCAAGATATTAGATATCAAGCTATGAAATCATAAGTTTCAGCTATTTCAGAGGTGAGCTCAATGGAGAACATCCAAAAAGTATTTGAGTAAACAGATTTAATTCATTCCCCCATAGGCCTTTTCTGGAAATAACTGCAACATGAACTAATATAAATTTATAAGAAGACTCTCTGCTATGGAATCTTTTTAAAAAGGACATTTTTTTGAGGTACAGCAAAAGCATTTTTTGACATGAAGTCCCACCTTGCTTCCACAGAAAACGGTAAATATATAGAATTTATTTCACCAAGAACAGACTCGAAATGTGAAAAGGTGAAAAGACATGTAAGTCCACAAAGGACATGTTCTGAAAGCAGCTGTGGGAGGAAGAGCAGCAGGGAAATGCAAGGGAAGACCTTCGTGATGACTACATTGCATGCACGGTGATCTCACACTTTGGTTGGTAATTGAGGTGAATCAACCATCTATCAATCAACTTCATGAAACAGGCCACAGTATATTTTCCAAACATGAATTTCTAAGTGTCACATTCCGTTCTGACTCCCCTTACTTTGAAATTATCATTTCAAACTTTTGATTTCTCTCACTTCTCTTTGTAATGGAAAACATCTATTTCTTTTCTAACTTTTGGCCCTAAAGTTAAGACAAAAAGTTAATGTTCCATTAGACCCAGCTTATTTCTGCACAGTGGCACCAAAGAGGTATATTATGGAATGCGCATTTTTCTACTTTATGGACTTAAAGTGATTAATTATTAAAAACAATAATAACAACATTGACAACATTTGTTGGATGTGGTTTCATAGGGTAGTGGTTAGCACGTCTGCATTAAATGCAGAAGGTCCCGGGTTCACCCCTCAGTGAAGCCACAGTCCATGGTCTACAGCCATGCCACCCTGAATAAGCCTGATGTCTGATCTCGGAAGCTAAGCAGGGTCAGCCCTGGTTAGTATCTGGATGGGAGACCACCTAGGAAGACCAGGTGCTGTAGGCATAAAAAATAGTAAATTAAAAAAAAAAAAGAAAACATTTGTTGACTATATACCAGGGGTCCCCAACCCCTGGGCTGCAGACAGGTACCGGTCCATGGCCTGTTAGGAACCAAGCCACACAACAGGAGTTGAGCAGCAGGCCAGCCAGTGAAGCCTCATCTGTATTTGCAGCCACTCCCCAGCGCTAGCATCACCACCTCAGCTCCACCTCAGATCAACAGACATTAGATTCTCACAGGAGCACTGGTTCCCTGGTGCCAACAAGGTTGGGGACCACTGTTGTGTATGGTATATGACAAATGTGGTATAGCTTTTAACATTACATGGTGTCTTTCTACTTATTAGTGCATTTGACCCTTGTGACAAGTCTATAAAATAAACATATCATTATCATTTTAAATTTAAAGAAAATCTCCACAACCAACACCATACTTAATGATAAAACTGTAATAGCATTGCCATGAAAGTCAAGAATAAAAGAATGCTTCTTTTGTCATTCTTGTGTAGCATTGTTCTGAAATTTCTAGCTAATGAGGTATAAGTGATGTGGAGAAAAATAATATATTTTATTTGCTTTATTTCTTAATATATAAAACTCAATGAAATTAACTTAAAAACCTGAACAAAGAAAAGCAAAAACATTGTAGCAGTTAAGTTTGTGTTTGGTTAAATGATAAAAACAACTGTAATAAACAATGACTTAAATATGCAAAGAGCATTCCCCCACAGAAACAGTGTGGAAGGGGATGGCCTTCCACAAAACCACTGGGGAGCAGCTTCTTCCAGCTTTCATCCTGACATCCCGAAGGAGTATCCTGGCTCCTAGATCCAGCAATCACTGCATTCCAGCCAGAAAGCAGAAGGAAGAAACAAAGAAACACATACACCTTCCTTAAAGAACCACTAGAGGATATTTCTGCTCACACGCCACTGGCCACAACTACCTCACATGGCTAATGGTTAAGCAGGTTGAGTAATGTCTTCATTCAAAATAACCATGTGTCCAACTAAAAAAAAATCAAGAGTTCTATTAAGGAAAAAGAGGAGAATGCATTCTGGGCATCCACTAAAAGTCACAATTTAAAAAAATAAATCATGAAAAAAATGAGGTTGATAAAAATTGCGCTGGAAACTATAAAACTTTGTTAAAATGTTTCTAAATTTTAAATAAATGAAAAGTATTATCTTCCTGGATTAAAAGATCCCATATCATAAATATCTGAACTCTCCCCAGCTTCATTAACAAGCAGTGTATAATTAGAGTAAAATCCCAAAAGAATTATTTGGAAGCTAACAAAATGATTCTGAAATGTTAGAAAATAAATGAATGAAGACTGACAAGAAATCTGAAAGAGAAAAAAGGAAGCAAACAACTTAGATTTTGATTTGCTTACATAGACCACCAGGATGGTAGGGCCATGAATAATTTAAGACCTGAATGATTTGGTCACTGATCACTAGCCTGCATAGAAAGAAGGGGAAACTAGTAAGTACTAGATTTGCTTCTCTGAGGCTACCTCTTATTCTTTGTACATATTTTTCCTCTTCTTGGCAAGGAATGTGGTGGTGTGGAGATGTGACAGCCCCATGAATTAGAATTCCAGCAGCTGTCTGGCCCTTCTCCCCTGGAATTAATAGCCCTCAAGGCCAAATCTGGAACTTAAAGGAAAGAAAATCCTCAGTATAATCATAAATACCTTGAAATCTACCTACCTCCTTCCTGCTGCTGCCGCAGCAACATGTATGCCACAGACATCACCCCAAGAATTCACCGGGACATATTACCTGTGTCACTTTGTACGGGCCCTTCCTGTCTCTGAACCCACCATGCCATTAACAAAACCAGCGGTACGGGGTTGGACACTCTGTCAATTTCCTTCCGTGCTGTCATTCTGTGTGTCTGTGATTCCAAGAATATGAGTCATCGCTGAAGGACCCATGTCAGAGAGCTAGACTACAGCAGCTTGCCTCTGGCCAGGGTGACCATATGGGACGAGACTCTCAAACCTAAGGGGGATTACTAAAGCCGAATATTTACCATGATCCAGATACTCGTATATTCTCTACTCCCCTCGGTCTACAAATTTAAAGGTAAACCACCAAGGAAAGGTGTATCTAAACAATGATTAACACATCCACATACTGTCAAGATTTCAAGTTACATGTATAAATTCCAGCCTGTCTGGGGGAAAAGAGTTGCCTAAGCACTGTAAGCAGAAAAAAAAGAAAGAATGAAAACATCGTGATATTTGTAGCCCATCTTTATACTTACATCTCCTGTCAATTTAAAAATGTATTTTACATTTTTTTGTTGTATTTTCTTCCTTTTTAAAAAGGAAGTAAGTCACCTAAAGACCCTGTTCAAAGGAGTGAATTATTAGTCCCAATCCTTTCATTCCCTGAAACAACAGTACACATCACACCTATGATGTACCATGTGAGCGTAAGTCAGTATACCTTGATTTGGGCTTGGCCATGTGACTCACTTTGGCCAATAGGAGGACAGAAAATTTGATGTAAGTACAGTGGGGCAAGCAACCTTGCACTCTTGTGTTCCTGCTTTAGCCACGAAAACAACATGCCTGGTCCAAGAGAGGAGAAATACATAAAATAAACCAGGACTCAGCCCTCGGCCTGGGTCCAACTGGCCTAGCATGGTCAGCTGCACGCCAGCTGATCTTGGGGGTAAGAAATTCACGATTTTGTTTGTATGCCACTGAGATTTGTATGACTGTCTGTAATGTAGCATTATCATGGCTGTATCTGACAAATACACGTATCTACCGCACATACATATTAATACGAACATAACAATAAAGTGCTTTTCCAAAGAAAATATGCATTTTGATTTCCGAGTACTCAGGAAAAGGGCCAGCAGAACACTGTTAAAAAATAGATACAAGAGGAAGGAGTGACTATCACTGTGGTCCTGACTACAGCAGCAAAGACCTCATCAGCAAGTGTCATTACTACATCCAGCTCAGAGGTGATAAAACAGAGGCTCAATAATTTTCTAGAAAATGCCAAAAACAGGATTCCTGCCTTAGGTTTTCTGGTTTCAAATCCTGTGCACCTCCTGTAAACAAGGCTCTTCTAAAATCTTCGAATGAATAGAAAGTATACAAAGCTGTCTACAGTCTTGAAGATGCTTTTCATCACTCAGAAATTAAAGAGGCTTTGGGTCCATTTCAAGTTGCTAAGCTGTTGATGAGCTTCTTTTCTCGACAAAAACATCTAGAAGTGGAGTGAAAACCTTTTACACAGCCTTTTCTAAGAAAAGCTTTAGAGACTAGATGAAACAGAAGTTTCTTGTACAGAGAGGTGAAATTTCCATGTCAAAACATCCCTCTTTAGGACAGGAACTATTGTCTTTCCAAAACAGAAATTAGAGTTTTCTCATGGATACTCATTTAAGAAAATTCTTTTATCTAAACATATGCTCTGCAGCAGGTTCAGAACTGAGTGTCTATCCTACCATCGGATGTATATATATATATCATTACGTAAAACTCATGATCTTCACATCCTTAGAACCATGTAGCATTCTCTTTCATTCCTGAATCTCAAGGGGAGAATACAGAGACATTACAAGAGTTACTTTTTCTTGAGCGTGAACATTTGGCAGCGATGCTCTCACTTCCAGATGCTTTCTTATCTTTCATCTGTTTAATGACCTTCCTCAGAGAGTTTCTAAGCTTGGCTCCATCTGTGTATTATGGGGAAGAATGTTGAAGGCATCCTCCCCATCACGACTGTCAAATGAACATTCCGATACATAAAAAGACTCTCCTCTTCCCATCCTGTTCAGTTATGGAATAATCTCTATACAAAGTAGCATGTTAATCGACTTCTATCAAGGCCAACAAGAAGGAGCAGAATCTAAGCGCCTCTTTGGGACTCTACAGTCCAGGTAGCAGCTGTTTTCTGGATATCGGCAGCTGTCTTAGGTGCAGGATGACTATAGACTTCAGACGTATAAGGTATTAAAAATACTTAGATGAGCTCGCCGTGATGAAAATGTTGGGCATAGTAAGACTACTCCAGAAAACATACGATCGGAATAACTTTTAGCATGAATGATTTGCCCCGATTCTCCACGTGGTTACAATCCCAATTCTGTTTCGAATTTTGCAAATGCCATTTAGATATTGGGTTAAATTTATTTTCAATAAAGTAATAAAAAATATACAGACTAATCTGACTATCATGAAGTAGAACAGAAACCACTCCCCTATACACAATTCGGTCATACCATGGTCTCGTTGAATCAGAATATCTAACAAAACTGGAAATGAGCAGAAAAGACCTAATTTCAGGGAAACTGAAATAAGTGTGACAAAACTGACCCTCCTTTCAGAGTCCATTCATTAGCATTTTCAAACATTTGCAATAAGCCTGATTTTCCATCCTCTGTAGCCAGAGTTGATCATTTAAAATAATTTGGAACCAAATATGGAACGCCTTATCTCTGAAAAAATATAACTTTATAATTCTGTGTTGTGCTTTCTTTGAACTTGTAAGACTGTATAATAAGACATTATTCTCTCTTATTAAGAAGACTAGAGATTTTCATTTCAAAAGCAACACATCCACAAACTGACTAATTTCAGAGGCTAAAACATGTTATTGTGCTTTTCTTTATCTAGAAAGAGGTGACCTTGACTGTCCCACACCTGTACAGCACCATGAAAGCAAGATCTGTACAGCTCACACTGTGCATACCTCACACGACACTGAATTCACTTAGGCATGTATATATTTGATGCTAGTTCTAATGACAATGAAGAAGTCTGGGAGAAACGTTTTAGCTCATCTATAAACCTTTATGATTTTCCTGTACTTCCCATGGAACTACCGTCATATTGGGAAAATCATGTCGAGTGATCACTTCTTCACGCCTTCACTTTAAATTTAACATCACCATGTTTATAGCAAAGCATTTGTCTCTCAGGGTTTTGAGAAATGCACATACTTTCACATCATGTGATAACCACGTTTTTTTCTGAAGACAGTAATTACGAATAAAACCTACATAATGGGTTTGACACGGGATGCTGCACATGAGGCTCAGGACATCTGGAAGGGTCGGCGGGAGTCCCTTCCCATGGTTCCCTCGCTCCCACTCATTTCCTCCTCCCTGGTCCTGGCTTTTTCCTGCAGCTAGCCCTTTGCTGTGTCCCCAGTTCCAGCCAGAGAAGAGTATAGCGAGCCTTTCTTCTTCAGAGACTAACATTTGCAAAAAATAAAAACAAGGTTACCTCCTAATGCTGATGGCATTTATTCACTCAAAGATCTCTCCTCACCAAGAGCAAAGCTGAAAGGATGAAAGAAATGAAAGAGAAAGACAACCATGCTCCTTTCACATGCATTTTCACCAAAAAAATCACAGGGTATAAAAAGCACAAGGACCTCACAGAGCCAAGCCTTTCTGCATTCTCTAAGGTACGGCACAAATCTGGCAGAACTTTGCCAACAGCATCTTTTGTTATTGCTCATTAAAGGGAGCAAAGTGCCATGCTTAAAATCCATTCTGATCAAAAGTATCAAACTTAAAAATGTATAGTTACTATGTAAAGCTGAAATGTAATAGGTGACCTAACCTTTTCAGAAAGAATTCCTAGTGTGAACCATAATAAGATAAGATGCCCACTTAGCAGACTTTATTTTCCCATTGTCTTACGCCTATAATAACCTAAAGGATTTTTGCTTTATTTAGAACAAGTGAGATGAAATAGTTGTTATCCTTATTTTGATGCTCTTGAAGGGCAGATCCAGTGAAGCTTATCCTCAATAATCATGATTGATGAGCTTCATCTAATGATAATCCTTAATACATTAGAGAACAATCTCAAGAGATGCAAACAGCAATGAAACTCCTACTCAATGAAGGGTACTGTGACTACACATAAACATGAACCATTAGTAGTGTGTGTGTGTGTGTGTGTGTGTGTGTGTGTGTGTGTGTGTGTGTGTAAGTATCTATGCCAATCCCAGCGTGGCATTAAAGAAAGCTGTCAGTATAGTTTTAAATTCCTGGGTGTCCACCCCAGCTGTGCCACTTAAGGACAGTAGACATTGGGAATGTCACTAATTCCTGCGAAATTCAGAGTCTGCATGTATAAAATGGGCTCTGCTTTACTGTTTTCCTCTGCTGATTTTATATCCTTTAAGGTCGAAGACTTTGTCTCTCCAATTCATTTTTGTCTTACACGTGTCCAGCATTAATGCCTGGCTTTTAGTAAATGCAGAATAAATATTTGATGACTAAAAGAATGAAATCGCTCATCGTTCAGTAAATATTTATTGTGTACCTCACGTGGTACAGGCACTGTTCTAGTTGCTGGATATAAGTTTGTGGGTGGGAATGAGGGGGGTAAAAAAAAAAATCCCTACCTTTGGGGAGCTTACAGTCTAATGGGGAGGACGATTAACAAAGCAAGTAGGCAAAATTGATACACACACACACACACACACACACACACACCCCTCTAAAGCTGGAAAGGAAGATGTGAGATGCTGGGGAGGGCAGTGAGATTCTAGTTAGGATTGCTCGGGAAGTCCTTGGTGAGGAGGTGACTTTCTCGTAAAGACCCAAAGGCAGTGGGCTGCTACCCACATGGCTGTCCTGGAAGTACTCACCCCAAACGAAAGGGACAAAAGTACGAAGCCCCTGAGTAAGAGGGTCAAGAGAGCTGGACACGGCCAGCGTAGTTTACAGAGCAAGAGGAAAGGAGGGAGGGAGGATGACGTCGGAGAGGTAGGTAAAGGGGAAGCGGCAAATCTCAGGACTCGCAGGCGACAGCAAGGACTTTGACTTGTACTGTGAGACAGACAAGAAGCTGCTGGAAGGCTGTGAGCAGAGGCGTGACATCATCTGACTTATATTTGAACAGGATCACTCTGGCTGCTGTGTTATTAACAGACTGTAGGAGGGCAAGGGTAGACGGAAAACAAACACCTGCCTCACAGGTGTGTGTTTTGTAAGGATTACTCAGAAATACACGTGCGGCGCCCAGCGCAGGTCTGACACTGCCCACTCTTACTCAGGAGAGGAGAGCTGTGGCCTTTTGTCGGATGACAACCAGGCCATCGCTGCAGACACACATGCAGAGTCTCTGTGTGTTCATCGGTTACAGTCCTAAGAGAACGTATCTCCTTTATGGTGGTCGAGGAATTAGAACATTGAATTAATATGAATGACAATAATCAGAGGACTCCCCAAAGAGGGAAAAAAAAAATGTCCCTAGCATCTAACAGAGTTATTTAGGCAAATGAAGCAGCCACCCTATCAACTGCCCCCAGCCGCAAACCAAAGACCCTCATTCACTCAATGGTGCGGCCTCCAAGGATTGTGCGATACTGGGGATTTAGCTTCTATCAAAATGCTCACATCTAAATTCCAGAGCACTAGCATCGAAGGGCAGCCATGCGCACCAACATCTCCAAACAAAACACACGGGGTGCTTTACACTCACTCCACGGCTAATACGTTTTCCCAAAGCACAGCTGAAAGCCACATGAAACATGACAAAATTCATGAACTCTAATTTTCTCCTTAAAATCCCATCATTCGACATTAGCTAGGGATGTTTCATTCTCTCAAGGAGTCACTAGTTTTATTTCTGCTTAATAAATAAGAATTGGAGGGGAGGCTGTCCTCGTAGCCCTGACCTTGCAAACCACCACCTGAGCAGGTAGGTGGCGCTTCCCTTCTCTCCAGCTCCTGCTCGCAGACCAGAGAGCCCTTGTCCCCCTACCCGCCCTCACCTCCGTGCTCCTCCCGGGAGGACGTACAGGAGCGGATTCAACGACAGTCAACAGTGCCGACTCTGTGCCAGATGCCATTCTAGGTGCTAATGATGTACAGTGGTGCACCGAACGAGACACCCCCAGACCCCCCCTTTCACTGCACCTCCACCCCACCCCCCGCCACACCCATCGGGTGACCTCTGGTCGATGCCAACAATAGCTTTCCTAGGGAAGAAAGACGAGAACAAATCAGGGCCTTCCTCTGAAATGTACAGGGATCCTGTTTCGCTTTTCGGGGTGTAAGCACATCACCTGTGTATGTCTTTGTGTCTGTGCTCGCAACGCTGAGCAGAGGGGGAGGGACGCATGTCGCAGCTCTGTTCATAGCAAATACGTAAAATCCAGGAATATCAGTTTATTTTTTTAAGTATCTTTTGAAACTTTGGGATTTTCCCTTTCATTTTTATTTCTATTATAGTTTTGGTTTTTACAGTTACTGCATTATCCAGGGCTGCTCTTTTCCAGCTGGTGTTCACCAGAGTTAGCCATTATACAAGGCCCTTTCGGACACTTCCCCAACATCCTTTCTCCATTCTACCCTGCTGTCGGAACCTGAATTCTACTCAGAGATCCCCTTCCCAGTTACAATATCTGGCTGTGAATGCTTTGGGGTGGACACGTGACCTAAGATCACTTAATCAGACTAAATGGAAGACGTCTGTGATTGGTCAAAATTGTTTTTCTTTTTCTCCTGCTAGACAAAAGCAAGAGACTAGAGTCCACAATGTGAGCAGAGAACCTGAGCCCACCACTAAGCTCGTAAATGAACCAAACCTCAGGCTACAGGGCATGATAAATTTCTTCACTGTTGAAGCCAATCTAAGTCAGGCCCTCCATTACTTGCAGCCCAAAGCATCATAGCGGATACACAGTGGAATTGTCACAGCTCTGGGCAAATACAGGATTTATTCGCAGCTCAGATTCCAAGCAGAAGAAGATTCTTCACGTCACAGAGTCGTGTGAAACCCTTTCTGTTCTTCATGACATGAAGAAAGCAAGCTATGCTGGGCATGAGAACCTGATCTTGGCAGAGGACACAGACACAGGTTAGATGTTTAACAATGCAGACCCAGTGCATTATGAGAGTTCTCTGAGTGCACCAAGATGGAATTCTGAACAGGGGCATGAATAAAGATCAGCTTGGAGTCACAGGGTTCTGAAACAGAAGTCCTACAGACAGCTCCACTCCGTGAAGCAAGAATGACGTAGGACACAGGGAAAGGCATCCAGATGGGGTGACACTGGGTCTTTCCCTTAACTGAGAGGAACAGGAAACAGTAACAGAAACTACTGGATATCTTGCATGTTCTCTTATATCACAAAATATGTCCAGCACGTCTGTGCAGTAAATGATGTTGTTTTTTCCTGTAGACTGTTCAGTCATTCTCAGTAGATCGTATTCTGAAAGCTACAAATGACTTCTAAGTAGAGCTGCCTGCAGACATACGAAGAGATTCGGGTCGATCCGCTCTGGAAGGCTGTTTGCAACTCTAGCTGCATCGACGCCTCCCAATCCTGGAAGCCCGTGCCTCTGTGAAGGGGTTTTGCCACTCTTCTTCTCAAGGTGGACTGATTTTCCTGCCTTCGATGTGGCCGATCCTGTCCTGTGACTCATTATGACAGACAGAATGCAGCCGAAGTGACGTTGTGTGACTTCAGAGCCTTGCAGCTTCGTTTCCACGTAAGGAGGCTCAGCTGGCCTCCTTGGGGAGAGAGAGTTTCTGCAAACTGCTTGATATTCTCTGCCATTAATTCAACAAACACCTAATGAATATCTGTCGGGAGCACCCATGGCTATTATTGCAGGCAACAAGTCTGGCAAAGCCTCTGCTCTTGTGAAGAAGAAGCGAGCAAAAGCATAAAGCCAATAAATAATGTAATGCCAGGCTGTAATAAGTGCTATGGAAACGACAGGACAGAAAATGTCACGGAAAGTGACTGAAGGCAGGGGCGAGTGCTCTTTAGGGCTGAGTGGCCACAGAAAGGGTTCTTTCTGTGCATAGTGAGCATCTGAGCTGAATCCAGACTAACAAGGAACAGCCAGTCTGACGAAGATCTCAGGAGGAAGAATCACAAGGAGAGAAAGAACAGAGCAAAGGCCTGAGCGGGAGTGGGCGGTGTGTTTCAGAGAGACTGCCACCGCGGAGCTGGCTGTGGTGACCTCAGGGAGAATGCTCTTCTAAGTGGCACTGCTCACAGACCAAATCTGTTTCACACAGGCGTGCTCGTGCAAATCCTGAAAACAACATTGGCATGCACTGAATATGCTACTCGGTGTCTAACAGCTTTCCATCACGGGTAGAGGGATGGGGAGTTTGTTGATGATAAAGAGTCCTTATCTCAGAAAGAAACGGCTAACTGCGCTGACTTCCCGATAATTAGATGCATTTGTACAAAACTGAGGTTCCATTCCTTTTTCTAGTCTAAGGATAAATAAAACTTTGCAAAGAAGGAAATATGAACAGACTCACTCTATGCACTTCTGGAAAGATTCAAAATCTATATACAATAGAAAAACCTGAGAAAAGACGATGGTGTGAGCAAGAAAAAGCAGGTATCACCCTTAGGTAAGCATTTTTGGGTTCTTGGTACCAAAAAAAAAAAAAAATCCCTCTTGTAAAAACACAGTCTTTGTTCTCTCCAGATTCTGTATATTTACATTTCAAATATTTGCAAATGGAACAAGAATTGTATACCTTATCCCCTTAGCAGGCATAGATCTTTACCAATAGAGATTATAAATAGTTCTTCATAATGGTAAAATTGAAAGCAGACTGCTTTTAATGGCTGATACCAAAACCATCTAACTTACTATCAGAGGCGTATTTACCATAATTGACTTTCTCATTGTTCTACCTTGTCTTTGACCCTGTCCACCAAGCAAGATTCTCCTGAATTTAAAAGAGAAAGTGATTAATGGAGCGAGTGCAGAGACAGTCAGGCTTGTATACGGCAACAGGGACCTGGGAGGGCCTGATAAATAATAAACACCCTCCCTTCCCCAACTCCGACTGTTGCTTCCACGGCCTCTCTCAGGTAGCCCTTTAAATGAGAGGTCACTTATTTTAAAGCCAAATATTCCTCTGTGCTATTCGAAACTTATTTATGCCACAGTCAGGAAAAAATATTTACATCTAAAAATGCTGAACCATGAAACTCTAAGCCACGGAAAAGGTTACTTGTATAAGAAAATGGACGTTTGTATCAACATAATTTCCATAATCATTTTTTCCTCTCAGAAAACTCTCACCTGTGCTTTGCCTTGAGAGACTAACTCTTGGGTATCCCTTCTGCTCACATTTCTCCCTGAGACAAATCGCCAATCAAACGCCTTTGAAGATGAATGTAAAAATCCTTTAACGATGAAGGGAAAATAACAAAGAAAATCAATTCTGGGAATACAGACGATAGAACAATGGTTTTGTGAAATGAAAGAGCACTAGTGGATTTCAAATTCATCCTGTGTAGGATGCACAGAATTAAAAATGGAATATCCAGTTTCTAACTTCTTGGTAATCAGGAGTTAATGAATACTATAATTCAGTTTTGTTTTCAAAGACCATTTATATCTCCCTCCCATGATTACCTATTATCTATCTTATTGCTCCCTGGATCTATTCTGATAGCTATTAGCTTAGTAGAAATTGTGCTAGCTCTCCTTCTCTCTGTCTCTCCCTCTCTGTCTGTGTGTGTGTGTGTGTGTGTCTCTCTCTGTCTGTCTCTCGTCTGTCTGTCTGTGTCCATCTGTCTCTGTCTGTCTCTGTCTGTCTCTGTCTCTATCTGTCTCTGTCTCTGTCTGTCTCTCTCTCTCTCATAAACAGTAAAGTAAAGGCACAGGGAACTACATATGTGGAAAAGTCAGCTAACATTTCATTGGGAGTATTAACAGAGAACCGTATTAAACAGCTTGTGGAGGGAAGAAGGATATGGAAAGAAAGAGGAGACAAAGCACCATTAAACAGGCCTCACTGGTACTTAGATTACTGGGCTAAAGGTAACATTTATGTCTCTGTCAGGGTCCTACTTCATTCGGATTATGTCAAGATGATTCTATTTTGGTGGTAGTTCAGTCATCATTTGCCTCCCCACTTTCTTCCCCGTCTAAATTACATTTTAGAAAAGACAAAACTGTAGAGACAACAAAAAGATGAGTAGGTGCCAGGCCAGGAGAGGTGGCTAGGTGAAGCACAAGAGGATGCTTAGGACAGTAAAAATACCCTGTATGATATGTAATGATGGAACCACATCATTATCCATTTGTCCAAATCCATAAAGCATACAGCACCAAAAGCGAGCTTGAAGGTAAAGGATGGACTTCGGGCGATTTGGTGTTTATGTGGGTTCTTTCTTGTTAAAAAGTGCACCGCTCTGGTGAGTGATGTTGACCACGGAAGAGGCTATGCATGTGTGGGGAGAGGGAACGTGTAGGAATTTTATTATAAACCTAAAACTCTTTTAAATAATAATACCTTTAATAAAAAAAATATTTTTTAAACCAGAAACGTGGCCAATCAACTCCATTTGGTCTATGGTTAATAATTCACTACATACTTACTTTGAACTCCATTAGACATTAACTAAATTTACCAAACAGTTTAAAAATAAAACACGCTATTAATTTTAAATGAAAGGACTGACAAATTACATTTAAATATGTAATTACCTTTTTAAATTGATAGGTCACGTTTCTGTTTGTTTTTTTTTTTATTAAAGGCATTATTTTTTTAAAGTTTTAGGTTTATAATAAAATTGAAAAGAGGCTGTGGAGATTTAAAATATGAAATGACCAACAGATTACATTTAAATATATAATATTAATGAAGAGGGCATGTGGGAGAGTACCCGACCGAACCTATTTCCTTGATTTACTGTTCTAATTATCATGATTTTTTGCCCCAACTTCTAATTTTTTAAATGCTATCTATCCACAGGTAAGGCTAAATGACACCCAGTAAAGCCCGGATTGACCAGATAATTGTAAGTCAACATGATAGAGACAGGGACATTGTCCCAAGGCCACAGAACCAGACAGCACATTGACAGGAAACCCAGCGTCCTGACCCGGAACCCCAGCATGGACCAGACTGCACCGGGGAGGATGTGCTTACAGAGAGCGAGGCTTGTTCTCTGGCACCAAAACAGCCGGCGGACACAGTCAACGAAGGGGTGGGAAAATTTAACCATATGGTTCTGTTGATCTGGAATGGAGTTCGGTAAATCAACACAATCAGTGGGGAAAAAAGCAGAGTCAATTATCAGGGACTTTCTATTACAAAATGGCTCATGTTCCATCATGGATAACTGACATACGCAAGTGTTTGGGGCCTGATTTATTCTAAAACATAAAGTTAGTTCCCCATTGAAATTATATTGAGGAGATGCAATGAAAGGTACCAGTGAATGTACCTTACTCTCCTCTAAATGAACTATGTTGATTTTACTTCCCCTTTTCTGTTGGCCTCTCTCCTTCTCTCTCTTTCTCCCTCTTTCCCTCTCTCCTTTTCTCTTCCCCTCCCTCCTTTCCTCCCTCGCTCTCACTCACCCTCCCCCCGACCTCACGTTAGTAATTAACTGTGTTGGCCTAAGAAAAAAATTCATCATTCAAATGGATTGTGTCCATTCAACAAATTGTTATTCAACATCTTCATTGGAGTACTCACCGTCCTTTCAGAATCTGAAGAATTCTGATGGACCCTAAGCCTAGAAAAACAACACATACACATTAATACATACACACACACACACTCTCTCTCAAACACACTTGATATTGCCTGTCAATTCAGGGACATCACGGATTCTCTGAGTCACTGAGCCTGGGTTAAGAACTCATGTCTCATGTTCCTGGAACTGAGCCAGACACTGAAGCACTGAAGTAAGGGAGATGGGGTCCCATGTATACAGACATGAAACAAAATGGTACGATCGGGGGGAATAATAGCTTGATAACCCTTAAATGCGAGATAGAATGGGAAGTCAGAAGACGAATGGTCAGGAGACAGGAACAGCAGCACAGAAGGTTCAAAGGGGGCCTGGAGATGATGGTCACGTGTGCATTTTAGATAGAGCATTCTGCGGACTGCAGAGGATGGGTTCAATGAGGCCAGACTGAAAGGTGGAGACTAGTTAGAAGGTTACTATTGCGGGCATCCTGGGGAGGGATGCCGCACTATAAATTAAAGCAGGAGTTATGAAGAAAGTACGGACCAGGGAGTCTCTCAAAAAGTGAAACCTGACAGACTGCATTATTGAGAAGCATAGACTGGGGATCTAAGACTGCTCAGCGTTTTGTGTTGAGAGACTAGCTAGATGGCAAGAATACCATTAGGACGAGAAACCTGCGAAAAGAACAGATTTAGGAGGAAACTTTTTTAAATTAAAAGCTGAAGTTTGGATTTTAATATGAAGCTTAAGAAACACAGATCTGGTGGCGATAAACACACACGTGTATTTTGGTGGTGTCAATGCTTGAATGATTTCAGATGGCTCCTTTGGCAAGTCTTCTCAGGGGACAGCTCCCGCAGAGGAAGGCAGCCACCCACTCCTCTCTGGGGAACAGGCTGTGGGCATTCTGGGAAGCTGGTCAGGGAGGGGGTGGGAATCTCACCCATTACATAATTCCCTGTGTTCAGCCTAGATCTCAGCCCGCCTTCCACTTTGCCGGGTTCCCAAGCCTGGAGCAGCTCTGACTCAGTTCTTCCGGGGTGATTCCTGAACCTCTTCATGACTCAGCTTTGTTCTTGTCACCATCCTCTCTGCCAGCATCGTATTTCTTATCGCTGGCAGGTCAGTGTCCACACCCTCCAATCACCTGCCCATCCTCACATATTATCTTCAGGTTCATGAGTCACCTGGTTTCATGAATGAAAGTATTTGTGTTTCCGTGTTCCACCCTGACTGTTATTCAGGAGGGAGTTTTGGGAAGAAAGAAAGAGGGGGTAGGAAAGGTCTCTGTCGTCTTGAATTTACAGTTGTCCTTAAAATAACACGGCCATTTATCTCATTGTAAAACATGAACAGTGTTTTTTTGTTTTTTTTTTTTTCAGATTTGATGCAGCAATTCCATTTCTAGGAATCTACTGCAAAGAAATTCTCATTTTGAGTACACAATGATATATGTACATTGCTGGTTATCTCGTCCTTGTTTGGAAAACAATAAAGTAAAAAGGAAAAAAAATAAAATGGAAGCCATAGCAATCATGCAAAAAGAAGTAGGTAAGTAAATTATGGAATATTTATACCATGTAATTCTATATAGCAGGTAAAAAAGAATGAGGTGAACCTAAAAATTAAAACTTAGGAAACTCTAGTTTGTGAAAAATGTTCCTGCCTCCAACTTACCACCTAAAAACAATTGTTAATTCATTAATATCTCAACCAATAAAAGACTCAGCCAGAGGGGAGAAAGAAGCAACTTATGCCTAGAAGTACTGGCTTGACAGGTAGAAAAATACGAAAAAGCATTGGTAACAGTTGAATTAGATCAGAACCCATTTGCTGAAAGTTAGAAAATTTGATAATATTGGAACAAAAAAAAACAAAAATACTGTTTTGAGAACCAGGATATGAAGACAGGATCAAATCAAGAGAAAGTCTAAGTTAATACCGAGCATCTGCAGATATTGCCCTACCAGACAGAAAAACATATTAAAATACTCTACAAGTATGGAATTGTGCAGAAATACAAAAACAAGCCAATAGAGTCCAGAAGTATACCCATACATACAGTGGAATTTTAGTTATAAAATTTATAATAAAGTTAACGTATCAAATTAGTGAGGGAAATGGATATTCAATAAATGACACAGGGAATATCAGCTACTGGTACAGGAAAAAAGTTCAGATTCCAGGCCCTCAGCTGTGGCTGCAATACTGAATACAGCATGAGCAAACTGCAGATGGATTAAAGAAAGATGTGTGTGCATGTATTAGAGGAAAATATAGGGAAATATTTTTACAACTTCAGTAGAATGTAAAAAGGCTCCCTAAGCAATCCATAAAACAGAAAACTCCTGAAGAAAAAACTGACAATTTTGAGCTCATGAATATTAAAAAGCCTTTTCATTTTGTTGATTATCTCCTTTGCTGTATAAAAGCTTTTTAGTCTGATGCGGTCCCACTTGTCAAGTGTTGCTTTTGTTGCCTAGGCTTTTGATGTCATGTCCAATCACTGCCAAGACTGACGTCAAGGAGATTTCCCTCTACCTTTTCGTCCAGGAATTTTATGGTTTCAGGTCTTACATTTAAGTCTTTAATCTTTTCTGAGCTAATTTTTGTGTATTGTATAAGATAAGCATCCAATTTCCTTCTTTTGCACATGGATATTCAGTTTTCCCAGCACCATTAAAGAGGCTATCAATAGCATCATTTCCTCACTGTGCATTTTTGGCACCTTTGTCAAATATCAGTTAATCATAGATGTGTGGGTTTGTTTCTGGGCTGTCTATTCTGTTCCATTGATCTATATGTCTGTTTTGATGCCAGTAGCATATTGTTTTAATTACTGTAGTTTTGTAATATATTTTGAAATCAGGAAGTGTTCTTCTTGCTCAAAATTATTTTGGGTATTCAGTCTTTTGTAGTTTATGGTTCTATATGAATTCTAAGATTTTTTTTTCTATTTCTGTAAAAATTGCCATTGAGATTTTGATAGGGATAGCTTGAATATGTACGTCTCTTTGGGGAGTATGGATGTTTTAACAATATTAATTCTTCCAAACCATGAATATGGAATACCACTGCATTAATTTGTGTCTGCTTTAATTTCTTTCAATAGTGTTTTATAGTTTTCAATGTACAAGCCTTTCACCTCCTTGGTTAAGCTTATTCTAAAGTAATTTAATTTTTATGCTATTGAATATTGGTTATTTCCTTAATTTCCCTTTTGGATGGTTTGTTATTGGTATATAGAAATGCAACTAAAAAGTTTTTCTGCCCAGGAAAAGAAGCAATCAACAAAATGAAAAGGCAACCAACTGAATGGGAGAAGATATCTGTGAACTCTATATCTGATAAAGGGTTAATATCCAAAAACACATAAGGAGTGTCTACTAAATATTAAAACAGTTGAAACATGAGCAAAGGACCTGAATAGAGATTTTTTCAAAGAAGACGTACAAATGACCAATAAGTACATAAAAAGGTTCTCAGCATCACTAATCATCAGGGAAACAAATCAAAACCACAATGAGATATTGTTTCACACTCGTTAGAGTATAATAAGAAGAAAAAGAGAGAGAGAGAGAGAGAGAGAGAGAGAGAGAGAGAAAATAAAATAAGAAGGGAGGAAGGAGAGAGACAGAGAGAGGATGGAAAGAAAA